>CAUYON010160911.1:0-27011 GCA_963573935.1 Arctocebus calabarensis
CTCCTCCCCCCCTTATCCTATAGCACCTTATACACATGGTCCCCCCACCTTCTCCACCCCCATTTCCCCTTCCTGATAACTGGAATCGAGCCCACCCTCTGGGCAACCTTGGGCGCCGTGTGGTGAAGCCCTAGAATAGTAGGAACCTGATCCCTGAGTCACCACCACTTACTGAAACACCACTGGACCAGAAGTGCCCACGAAGAAAAGCAAGGGCAAAAAAGAAACAAGCAGTGACTGCCTTAGGTTCTGCAACCTTTGAATTTATCAGGTGTAGCAGCTAGCAGTGTTGTACATAGCTTAAAAGAAAGCAATCAGCAAAGATTCAGAAACACCAAGATATCTTGTTTGCTTTGCTTTAGTTAAGCAGCCCCTAAATAATTAGCACCAACTCTGTGTTCAGAACTATACCAGGTGCTGCAAGTTATAAAGAAATGAAAAACTCCAAGGCAGCTGTCAATACTGCCAGTAAGGCCCAGACATACAGAGCCCATGAAATGCCAGAGGGTAGAGCAATACATTTACGTTACAGTTGTAAAAGGTAAGGATTTCCAAAGCGTTCATTTGATGGGCTGGACTTTAACCTTGGCTTGAAGCCTCGAGAGACTTTAGAAAAGTGCAAGATATCAGAACAAAAAGGGTGAATATGAGCAGAACGCCAATGTAAAAAGAAGCCAGGCATCAGTAAGAAACTGTGAAAATTCTGCCCAACGGAAGCAGAGAATCCTGCCGGGAATGCTGGATAATAAAGAGAAGCACTTAACCCAAGCCAGACCCAGCAAAGCCTAGGGAGATAGGTAATTATTTTAAGCTGGTTTACTGCAGTACAGTCCAGCCTTGAACTTGATTGGGAAAATCCTTCAGAAAATGCTCTCTTTTGTCTGTTTCTTTGAACTTTTTACTTGGTGTCTTTTTCCTTGAGTACTTTTTCCTGGAGTTTGTGAGCAGACACTGGGATGGAACCATAATACATGACTCGTGACCTCACTTTTTATTTTATCATTTTTACTCTATTATTCATGTGGAAGTCTTATTTCTCACCCACATTTTATCTTAGGAGTTTTATAAAACTTCTGCTAGTTAAAAATGAATGTCTCACTTTCTTCATGCATGAAATGGAACTGGCATTGATTTTGAAAAATCCGATAACGTGTTATCACTATCGTTTTTATTTAACCCATACTTTCATCCCTTGCTACCTTCATTTTACTCTTTTTCTGCCTCTTGCTTTGGCCATTTGTTACGAGACTTCGGCCAGCATTTCCTGCAGCACTTAATAATGCCACAGTAATAGGTTTTTCCATTGAAAAATACCACAAGTACAATATTTCCAATGGAAATACCACAAGAACAGTGTTCCCACTGAGCACACCGCAAGTAGAGTGCTTTTGCGGTATCTAAATTTCAAGATGAACTCGTAATGTTCATCTTGGATTCATTATAACTGGGGCCTTTACTTTCTGGAAAGTGCTGAAACAGAGATGGAATTTTTATTTGTAGTTTTAAAAATTCAATAAAAATAAAAGTTAGTTGATGCCAAGACAATTTTGCACTTGCTTTTGTGAGTAAAATATAAATAGACTTAGCAAGTAAAAAGGAGGAGGAAAAACTTCATAAAAATGTACAGAGAGGTTCAACAGCTGGAAAAGAAAGGGTGTGTGTGTGTGGAGAGAAAGAGTGAGACAGAGAGAGAGAAAGAGAGAGATAACATTTAAAACAGCTCAGCAGCTGGAAAGCAACAACCTGTAAAAACACTTAACATTTACAGCCACTCGGTGGCTGGAAAACCAGCTTCTCATAAAATCGATTTAACATTTTGGTCGCTGGTGAAGACATTTAATGCATGCATGTTTATATATCTGTGTTTATACTGCAGCCCCGTGAACTTCAGTGGGTTTTAATAGTCATAAACTGGAAGAGACTATTTGAAACTATTAAGGGCATGTAATATTTTTACAGTGCTAATGGTAAGTATGACTATCAGTACATACAGATTTCTTGTAGATTATGTTGGTATGTGTGCCTATTGTCTGATAATTTACAGTCTCTTTATTAGCTTTTGTATTTATACCATCTCACTGATCTCTTGTGCCCTATTTATGAAAGTTGTTTTTTAAAAATTTCCAGTTGGAACCATTTTCTTGTTTTCCAGGAGTTTAAGACTTAAGCTACTTAGATCCTGATCTGCCTGTATTTGGCAAACAAAGATATCTGTCGGGATAGTTCAATGTTTTCACTTCCCTTATTATGTCTCAAATAAGTTCAGTTAAAGAGGGTAACAGTTTGCTATTTTTTTTTTCTCTCAGCTGGTTTAGTTTAGTTTAGTTTTTTCCTGTTTAGTTCCAGGTAATGCACTCAATTACTAACTGGTCAAACAGAATTCCTTTATTTGGGGGATGGCGGAGACAGTTTTAAAAGTAAGTGAAACTCTTTAAAAAGTAAGTAGAATTCTTAAAAATTTTCTTAAAATTTCTAAAATTACTAGTGGAGCAAGGTGTACTGAAAGGATGCCAAAATACCATCACACAGCCTAGTAGTTTATAAAAAAGTAACCTTGGAGATGAGAAGGTCACATACTTTGAAGCCTCAAGTTTCTACATGTAAAATATAAATAATCATACCTTCTTTGCCCTTCCCTCCAGAAAGTTTTAAGAGTCAAATCACATAATATGTAGGAATATGTTCAGTTGATGGAAAAGCCTGACTAGATTAAAATATTAGTGTGAAATTTATTGTTAAAACTGAAACTCTTGGGCTGGGTGTGGAGGCTCAATCCTAGCACTTTTGGAGGTGGGTGGATTGCCTGAGCTCACAGGTTTGAGACCAGCCGAGGAAGAACAAGACCTTGTCTCCATAAAAAAGATTGGGATGTTGTGGTGGGCACCTGTAGTCCCAGCTATTTGGGAGGTTGAAGCAAGAGGATCACCTAAGTGTGAGTGTGAGTTTGCTGTGAGCTATTATGACACCATGACACTCTACCTAGGGTGCCAGCATGAGACTCTGCCTCAAAAAACAAACAAATAACGACAACAAAACCTATAGCTCTTAAACTTACATCCTTAAAACGTAAACATATTTTAAGTAAACGCTTAATTAGAATTATAATGATGCAATTATTCCTAGAATCATATTAACTTGGCTTTAAAAAAAAAACCCTTTGGAAGGTGAAAGTTAGAGAAAGCAGAAAGTCAAGAAAGAATCATACAGATGAGCACAAAATTTTCGACTTTGGATACAGGTGGCATTTTCTTTCTTTTTTTTGAGACAGAGTTCACTTTGTCACCCCCGGTAGAGTGCCATCACATCACAGCTCACAGCAACCTCCTGCTCTTAGGCTTAGGCAATTCTCTTGCCTCAGCCTCCCAAGTACCTGGGACTACAGGCGCCCGCCACAATGCCCGGCTATTTTTTGTTGCAGTTTGGCAGGGGCCGGGTTTGACCCTGTCACCCTGGTATATGGGGTCAGCGCCCTACTCACTGAGCCACAGGCGCTGCCCACAGGTGGCCATGTTCATCTGCTTTATTCTTTAAGCAGAGGCCAGCCCTAAACGGGTGTGTTCATATGGACAATTACTCATTGACCTACTTCAAATCTATTTCTTTTTACTGAAGGCTTAAGTTCATTTTCCTATTTAGAGAACTGACATATAGCTATTTATACTAGTGTTTTCTTAAATTAACTGTGAGAGGGATAAGAGTATACAGTAGTGACATTTCACTAAGTACAATGTAGTTTCTGCTGCTACCACTGCTACTGCTAGTTTTTTTCAAAAAAAGAACATTAAAAAAAAATTACCTCAGGCATTTATTTCCTACAGCACATTCTCCTGTCCTGGACCCCAAATGACATTGTTTTTATATATTGTCATTGTCTCACCTAAGGCTTCTTCCCCCCAAAATGAGTAGAAACCCCTTGACAAAGAGAAACAGAGAGAGTGGAAACTTCAATTCTAATAATTCCCTGCATTTCTAGGCCACTGAGTTATCCAAATTAAAAACAAATACCAATTAACAATTTGTGTTTAAAATATAATACACTGTTAATCTAGACCCTTAATTCTAGCCAGAGTGCCAAAATTCCTCCCTCTTTTATTGGCTTTACAAATGAATTTGGTTCTTGTGGTGCTACAAATAAAACATGAAAGAAAAATAAATCTTGTTAAGTGTTAATCATTTGGGAAATCTTTCTTCATAGAAGCCTTACCCTCTCCTAACAGAAGAATACAAAAATAAGATTTGGGGAGAGGTGTTAGCAAACTTGCCCATACCTTCATAAAGATAACTTGTTTTGTGCTCAAGAAGAGCATGACATTTAAAATGTCCTATTACAAAAGGACTAAACTTCAAGATGCTTGAGTGGTGAGGCTTGAATATTTCAACCTCATTGCATACAACAACAACGACAATAACCAAAAGGATAGCGTTTTCAAAACTTTAAACTAAATTTGAGGAGTGTGAACTGATGCCGCAGAAAATCTCAAGCAAGGCCTGGGTTTCGGGTCACTAGGCAGCATTTCCAGGTTTCCATAGGGCCCAAACCGCTGTCCTTCCGTCCTTCCCTGGAGATATCCGAACAGATATCCTAGGTTAACCACAGGCTCCGTGCCACACAGTCATGTTTCCTGTGTGTAAGTGGCAAGATCTTTGATGATAAAGAGGTGCTCAAGGTTTGAAATTGTAAACAAGAAAAATCAAGAGCTACTATTTCAGAATTTTAAAAAAGAAAGAAAGAGGAAATGAAAAGAGGGAGTCTCAGTAATCTAAATGGCCCTGGCTTTCCCCCATTCTAACGTTATTAAACCTGAACAGAGCCTCTTTTAGAGCTTCTTTTAGACACACTAATGCATTGGGTCATGGGTTAATTGCACTTAGGCTCCTTGTATCTGGACATTGTACCACAATATATTCGGGGAGGAGCTAAATTTAAAAGGCAGAGGAACGTGAAAGATGGTTATATACATTTATGGTTACTTCTGTGAATGAATGAAAAACACGATCATTATAAACAGGATATAAATCATCAATACTTATTACAATGGTGATGTATTAATTCATGATAATTTAGTATAGTTGGTCTACTATTCCACTCCTCAAAACCATGGGATTCAAAAAAGATCTAGATGGTAACTAAGATTTTATTGAACAAACAGGTAATTTGCCAACTTCCTGAATGACCCATCAGTTGTAAATGTTTTTACCTCTAGCCAAGAATTTTAAAGTGAGAGATGGGTACACGGAATGAAAGAAATAGACAGCATAAGAATAAAGGAGGATGAAAAACGACAAGAGGCTTTTTAAGTAAAGATATAGTTGAATCTGGGAGGAAAAAAAACTAAAAAGAAAAGAAGGGCAGGGGAGAGCTGAGGAGAAACTTCTGGAAAAAGATACTCTCTTGGCAAGATGAATGGAAAATAAAACTGCAGAATGAAAGACTGCTTAAAGAGCGGCCCCTGCTCTTCTGCCAACACAGGCTAATTTGTATTTCTGGAACTAGCAGAAAGGATGTCAGCTGAAGCTCATGTTAGAATCACCTTACAGCAAATGTTCCACCACACGTGTGCAGTCAGGAGGGCGTGGAATGAATTCAGGCTTCATCGAGTGGAGAATGAACTTCAGGAACTCCAAACATCCCATTCCCGAGCTTCCACTGTAGCACGTATGCTCTTCCTTTCTAAGTTGCACATAGGAAATAAAGGGAATAGGGTCTGGGCTGTCAATTAAAATCTAAATTTGGCTTTGAGTGAAGAGGAATAGCAACCATCAAGCTATAAATGCTTCTTTAATGAGGTATGAAGAACTAAGCTTGTCACCAAGAATCAAGGTTCCAGCAGAGAGTTCTAAAAATCAAAAGAGGGGAGCGAGCTACACGCACTCCAGATTTGCATCCTCATTCTGCAATGTTTTGTTTTTTCCTTTTGGTTAGTGTGGAAAGTAATCAGTTGATGCTATTCTATGTTGCATTTCCCCTTGTTAAACTATAAGATTATAGATACCCAGAAAGTAACCCTTCCCTTCTTACTTGTCTCTTTTTGGCTTTTTTTCTCCTGTCTTCTTTTTTCTCCTGCTCCCCTTTTTTCTTTCTTTTACAACTTTCTTGAAAACTCACTAGCAAGCACAAAAAAAGGACAGCATGCTGGATTTTCATAAAATGAGCCTGTGAGTAAAACCAGCACTCGAATCACAAAATACAAATTTCTAAAACTTCAGACACTCTGGATGCCCCCTTTGCTATTACTACAAAAGATAAATATTTTTCTGAGTTATAGTGAGATAGATTAAATTTGCCTATGTTTGAGTTTTCTATAATGGGAGTCATCTGGTTTCTTCCCTGTTGCGTTTGGTCTCTTTTTGCTGAGCAATTTGTTTGTAAGCCTCATACGTGTTGTATGTTTTAATAATTTGATCATATTTCTCAATTCGCCATTGTATGGATATGCCACAAGTCACTTACAAACTCTTCTATCTGTGTAAATTATTATACAATTCCTTTGGTGAACTTACTTCACAGCAGTATGGGTCTTCTAGTGAACTTACGTATGCACATCATCTTTTGGGTATATACGTTGAGAAATGGAATTGTCGAGTTACAAAATATGATTTTCTCAGCTTAAATAATCCTCTAGACATTCTCTTTATCAAGTTCTCATTCAAACTTTAGCGATTTTTCTACTGAAAATTTTTGCTCCTTTGCCCCCTTAGTGGTTTATTTTCAATAAAAAGGTTCTTAATTTAATACTGTCTAATTTATCCACTTTTCTCTTCTTTTATTGTTAAGTAGCTTTTGGAGTCTGATTGAAAACATCTTTGCTGACTTGAAGGTCACAGAAATATTTTCCTATATTTCCTTATGGAGTTTTTTTGGTTTTACATTTAGATCTGCATTTCATTAGCCTTTGACTTTTGTGTATGGTGTGAGGTAGAGACAACAGCATCCCAATAGGTAATTAGCTGGGCAGAGAACTGAAGCCAGCTGACATGTGGCTTGATGATTTGCTCCAGAAAAATTCCTGCAAACCGAAGTCTCTGGGCAAATATCTTACTTATCTAGGAAAGTACCTCTTCTATCTGGATAATAAATTTCTCCCCTAAACAAGCAGTCTATGTATTAAAAATCAGTTTACTTTTACAGCATTACTTGGTACCTCTATCTGTGTACCCTAGTTCTGTTACTACGTAACAAAGTTTTCCTAATCTCAGTTGTTTCTAACCTTGAAAAAAAAATCTAACTCTAAGCTCTCAGGTCCAAATCCAAGATCCCAGAAACCTTACTCTGATTTCTGTCAAACAGAGGCCCAATAAAATTACTGTGCTCAATCAACAGGTTCTGTAGTGTTTTCTTGAGGAATTAATAGCAAACAGAGGAAAGATTTGTTTATCTTCTTAGAAATACCAAATGACTTAGCCCCAGTTATGGAAAAGGCCACTATTTCTACACTCTACTGAAATCTCATCTCATCTCGTCTCGTTGTGCATATGTGAAAATCAAATAATCATATGCGTGTGTTCTTTTTATGGGCTTTTTATTCTCTTCTATTTATCTTCCTTATGCCAATACCACATTTTAGTAATAGTGTGGCATTACAAGTCTTAATATCTGGAACTATGCTTCCCGCAGCTTGGTTATTTTTTGAGATTTTCTTGCCTATTTTTGGTCCTTGGCATTTCCATATAAATTTTGGAATCAGTTTGCCAGTTTTAGGATGAATTATAATCTGTAAACTATTGAATCTTCCAAATACATGCATCTTTATTGAGGTATTTTTCCCCCTTGCTCTTTTACAGTTTTCTGTATAGATATTTGTACGTACACCATTCTATTTCTTCATGAATATTTTGTTTGATTCAATTATAAAGGGTATCTTTTTTATTCTTTTTTGTTTGTTGTATCCAGAGACCTTTATAAAATGGTTTATTAGTGTGAATTCTTTTTTCATGAAAACTCTTTATCTATAGATTCCTATGGATTCCCTGACACAATCATGTCATCTCACAATAAATTTCATTTTATTTCTTTCTAGTCTATGTCTGTGTGGGTACAAGTGTGCTTTTTGTTGGCAAAGTAGCATTGTTCTCGTATTGCAATAAGCTTAGTTGATGTCTTTGTGGTGATCGCTTGTGGAATTTATAGTTGACAGAGGCAAGATTGATTTAGCTCCTTCAAGTTTCCATAATTTGTAAACCCTGGGATTAGAAACACAGGATTTGAATTCAACTCTGTTATAAAATAATTCTCAAAGGGGTAGAATTCCAACTTTCATAAAAATACATTATAACGTCTATAAGCTGACCACCCAAGGGACTGTGATCAACATACAGAGGTGGTTAACATAAGGAATTAGGCCTACTGTTCTGATACAAACATGTGGTACATGTCCAGTTTGTGAAAATTAGCTCCATTTAAGGACATGGTCAATCTATGCAGGTTCTATTATATAGAGTAAACATGTATTAATTTTTAAAATTTATTAATTAATGAAGAAACCTGTAAGATCAAATGCAGGCAATCCCGAATGCTGACATGTGTTTGCTAATAGACGCAAATGGGGCAATATATCCTGGAAATGAAATGTAATATTTGAATGACCTTTTCTATAGAGTGGAAACCAATTGTAAATCTACAAGACAAAATTCGTGCGCATCTCAACACACAAGAATCATTTGTGTTACTTTCAGGCTTCTACAACTAAAAAAGTTATGCAAAAGTTCAATCTCTTTAATTTCATGGGAAATACATGCAACCATCAAATGCCCACTTTAAAATCATTTATGGCTATTTCTGACAAATACAAAGAACTTATGATTTGTGATCTAAATTAATACCCTCATCCCTTCTATCAATAAAATGGGAGCAATAATTGTCGTTTCTCATGGAGTATTATGAGATTTCAATGAGATGATGGTTATGAATATATTTGCAAACTACGAAGTTCTATAAATGTATAACCCATTATTTAAATCTACCATATGACTTGTTTATAATGAGATATTTACTTTAAGTAATACAAATTCAAACTTTGTTCATTTTTCCACTTAGCTATCATGTAGTCTTCATTAGTGCTTTCTCAATTCCATCATAGTTCCATCATAATTCTCCATTCCAGGGGTGTAGGCTTGACTTTTGCTGTTCAAATTCTCCTCAAGATTCCAATTGCAATTCTTGTTCTCTTTGTCCACACACAAGTTCCTATGTATAGTAAACTAAGGATATAGTTCCTAAGAAATAAGGTGCAATTAATGAGATTAATGTGTATTAAGAAGTGGTTATGACCTAAACCTTGTGCTACATTTTTTACCCATGCTCTTTAATTTAATTCAGTCCTTACAACACTCTGTAAAATATTATTCTCATTGTAAAAAAGGAGAAATGAAAGATCAGAAAGTTGGCATACTTGCTACGAAATTGTAAATAGTAGAGTTGTATTAAAAATCAAGTCTATGCAATGCCAAAATCCATTTCATTTCCCTGTGCTTTGTATAAGAAACTAAGAAAAGGTCAGTTGGTAAACATTGAATGTCCCTCTGCCCTTTTAACGAGAGCAAATTAAACCAACCAAAGTACCTTGAACTTCCATGTCTTTGGAAAGAACACCTGTCCTCATTGGCATTTCTATTCATTATGGGTAGAAGATGACTTGAAATTGCCGAAAGAAGATGTAGCAGAGGTGCAGCCTGCAGATGATAACTTTCTGTATCTTCTTGTTGCCAGAAATGGAGCTGCTTCTCAACACGTATATTTCTTATGTAATTAAGTTCAAAAATATGTTCCTAATATTGATTTCCTCATATACTGATTGACAATTTTTTCTATTGATTTAAATAGGACTTTTTTTTTATTAATATACAGAGTATACCAACAAAATTACACTTACTTTAAGAAAGGAAAAACTGTATTAAAATTCTAATACTCCAGTCACGTTTGACTTTTGCAATTACAAGAGATACATGATAAAATATGCAAGATAATAAATATTATTGGTACATTTTGAGTATTATAATATTAATGCAGTTTTTTTCCTTTCTTAAAATGTGTATACATTTTTTGGCACTGTCTGTATATTACTTAGAGAAATGTGCAAGTATAATAATATCTGATCAATGTTTTATTAGGACAGTCCTTTCATAATTCTTTATTATAATATTTTTGCTACTTTGTCTTATAAATGTGTATAATGATATTATAATCTATCCTAAAAGATGATTTTGTAGACAGAGACCTAGATATACAGGTACAGATAGAGGCAGTCCCCAGACTATAGAATATCCAACTTACAGTGTTCTATGCCTACAAATGGGCTCCAAGGCGCTCCATAAGGATGATTTATAATCAACTAATTAAATCTGTAAATCAGGAATTAGTTTCCTCTGCACAAATAAACAAACTTGCACGACATAAGCAGTTTATTGGCACAGTGTCTTTATGCTACTGGCTAGCCTTGTATTTTCACTTCACTGAAGAGGAAAAAAGAAAATGTAAAGTGAGTTTGCCAATTGTCTAACTCAAATACTTTCCAAATGAAGCATAGAAGGCAGCTGGTTGATGAGCATTGCTTCCAAAAGGGTCATAGAGTGTGATCCTAAAAGACACTGTAAATATCGAACGAATTTCTTCATACTGAGCATGCCATCTGGACCACAGAATTGGTTCTTTCTGTCTGAAAGGTTTGCATTTGCAGAATGATTGGATATACCTCAAAGAAAGGTATAAGTCTTAAGAATACCTCCACACACACACACACACACACACACACACACACATAAACACACTCCCATAAATAAATAATGGATGGAGCAGAAGTCTGAGTGGCAAGAATGTTGTCATGTAAAGTTAGAGGTGGACAATGATCCTTATTTTTATTTCAAAATATTATAGGGCTACAAAACGTTTTTGGTTGCATGGATCTCTTTTATAATGCTTGAGTCAGGGCTATAAATGTTCCATTACACAAATAGTGTTCAATGTACCCATTAGATAGGTTTTCACCCATCCTCCCACTGCCACTTGATTTCCATTGAGTTTTACGTCCCTCAGTGCACATGTGTGCTCATCAGAAACTTACAATTTAATAGCAAGTAAATATGGGTTTTGTTTTTCCATTCTTTAGATACTTCGCTTATAATGGTCTCCAGTCATCCAATTTGTTGCAAAGGCATTAACAGATCCCTTTTCAAGGCCAAGGGATATTCCATGATAGGCAGATACCACATTTTGACAATCCACTTGTGGATTGATGGGCACTTGGGTTGATTCTACATCTTTGCAAATGTGAAAGGTGCTGTGATAAACATTCGAATGCAGGTGCCATTTTGGTAAAATGACTTATTTTCCTTTGAGTAAATACCTAGTGTGGGATTGCCGGTTCAAATAGTAGGTCTGGGTTCAGTTCTTTGAGGAATCTCCATACTGTATCCACAGAGGTTGTACTAATTTGCAATCCCACCCGTAGTATGTAGGTGTTCCTGTCTCACCACTTCCATGCCAGCATCTATTGTTTTTGGACTTTTTTGTGAAGACTGTTCTATCAAGAGTAGGGTGATATATTTCATCATGGTGTAGTTTTGATTTACATTTCCTGATGATTAGTGACATTGAGCATTTGTTTGTATGTTTATTGCCCACTTGTCTATCTTCTTTTGAGGAGCTTCTCTTTATATCCTTTGTCCACTTTTTAATGGAATTGTTTGTTTTTTCTTGCTGATTTATTTGAATTTTTGTAGAGTCTGGATATTAGGTCTTTATCAAATGAGCAGTTTGTGAATATTTTCTCCCATTATGTGGGTTGTCTGTTTCCTCTGTTGATTATTTTCTTAGCTGTGCAGAAGTTTTCTACTTAATAAAGCTGGATTTATTTATTTTTGCTTTTACTATAACTGACACTGGAGGGGGTTGGTCATATATATATATATATATTTTTTTTGCCTATACAGATATCTAGAAGAATTTCCCTATATTTTCTCCTCAAATTCTTAAGATTTCATGCCTTATGTTAAAGTCCTTTACCCATCTTGAATTAATTTTTGTGAGTGATGAGAGATAGGGGTCCTGTTTCATTCTTCTACAGATGGCTATCCAATTTCCCCAGCACCATTTATTGAATGTGGCTTGCTTTTCCTCATGTATGTTGTTGCCTGCTTTGTCAAATACCATTTTTTAAAGTCCAGATCACAAGATTTGGATCATTCCTTACGCTAAAGTCCTTAACAGAGAATACATGTTTTCCTCCATTTTGTGTCCGTTTTTATTTTGTCTATCACACCATCACAGCTTTTATTTTACTACAAATAGGTCATCAAATATGAAATGTCCTTTTCTGAATCAAAAGTTTAGTTTATTATACTCAAGCAAAAAAGAGGAGAATTAATCAAAGTATGCACCTAAACTATTGACACAGTTTTGCCATCTTTTTTTTTTTTTTTGCAGTTTTTGGCCTGGGCTGGGTTTGAACCCACCACCTCCAGTATCCTACTCCTTTGAGCCACAGGCACCATCCCAGTTTTGCCATCTTAACAGTAGCTTTTTTATCCCAGTACTGAAAAAACCTGCACAGTGAGTGGCGATGACATCATGAAAGGTGTTTCCACAGATTGTTGAGAACTGAATATTTTTCTTTGCAAGAAGTAGGCTGAAGCTTGGAAGAAGTGGGAGTTAGTTGGTGCAAGGTCTGGTGAATATGGTGGATGACAAAGAGTTTCCAAGTCCAGCTTCTGTAGTGCTTTTTATGCAACAAGACCGTTGTCTTCCAAGAGGATTGGCCTGTCTTTTTTCACCAGTCTCAGCTGCTTAATCACAAGCATCTTCACCATCTCATCCAATTAGTTGCAGTAGACATCCACTGTAATAAACTGATCACGTTTCATGAAGCTGCAGGGGATAATACCAGCACTGGACTGTCAAGAAGACACCATTAGCTTTTTTGATGAATATTCAATTTTGGACTTTGTTTTTGCATTTCATTTTTATCTAGTTCTTAAATGTAGTTTGATTGTTTTACAATCAAACAGAGTATCCCTAATTCCCTGTTTTCCTATTGTTGCCATACTTTTTTTTGATGGCTTAAAACAACAGAAATATTTATTCTTTCGGATCAAGTTGTCATATATTACATATGTGCTAAAACCCAAAATAGATTGCAACTCCATTTGTTTTAGAACATTATCTTTTCTAGTAACTAAAAGTAACAAAAGATAAATTTAATGTTCTCCATCATTTACTTTTTTTCTTACTTCTCTTCTTCTTTTTTTTTTTTTTTTTTTGGTGCAGGTTGAAGTTTCTGGATGGTATTGTGTTTCTTCTGCCTATGGAATCTCTTTTAACATTACCTGTAGTGCAGGTCTCCTGGGTATGAATTCCCAGTTTTTGTTTGGGAAATATTTTTATCTCCTCATCCTAGAAAGATGAAGAATTTTTTAGGGTAAAGAATTCTGGATTTACTAGTGTAGAACAGCAATGTCTTAACACAATACTTAATAAAGTACAGTGAAGGCTGTCTTAACCAGTTTGATGTAAGTATTTCTTTTCTTTTTTTTTTTTTGAGACAGAGCCTCAAGCTGTCACCCTGGATAGAGTGCGGTGGCATCACAGCTCACAGCAACCTCCAATTCCTGGGCTCAAGTGAGTCTCCTGCCTCCTCCTCCCAAGTAGCTGGAACTATAGGCACCCGCCACAATGCCCGGCCATTTTTTGGTTGCTGCCATCATTGTTTGGCGGGCTCGGGCTGGATTCGAACCCGCCAGCTCAGGTGTACATGGCTGGCACCTTAGCCCATTGAGCCACAGGCACTGAGCCTTGATGTAAGTATTTCAAACTGTATATAAAACCAGAACATTGTACTGCATAAATGCACTAATGTACACAGCTATGATTTAGTAAAAACTTAAAAATTTTAAAAAAGAATGTCATGTGAAGATGTGTCCAGAGATTAGAGTGATGTGTCTATAAGCCAAAGAACACCAAAGATAGTGACAACAACCAGAAGCTAAGAGAGACATTGAATAGGTTCTCCTCTTGAGTCTCCAACAGGGGGAAGAAAAAATCCCTGCTGACTCCTTGATTTTGAACTTATGACCTTTAAAATAATAGAAGAATTAATTCCTGTTGTTTTAGGCTATTAGTTGGTAATATTTTGTTAGTGTAGTTCTAGGCTGTTAATGCCAAAGATATTCTTTACCTGTTTTATTATGTTGTGTATTTCTAGAATTTCCATTTGATTCTTTCTTACTGATTCCATCTCTGCTGAAGTCATCCATCTAGCATTGCATTTTTTTCCCCTCTTTTTCTCCTAATCATAGTTATTTTAAATAGCATTGATTAAACATCTATGCCATACCGAGTCCGGTTCTGTTAATTGTGTTGTCTTTTGGAAGTGTGTTATGTGAGTTTTTGTTTGTTTGGTATGCTGTCATTTTTTCTTGAAAGCCACAGATCTTGTGTAGAAACCAGGGTAAATAGGGTTTATGTTTGGAAGGAGCACACTGTTTTTCTTCTGCTGGGCCTTTCTTGTGGGTTTGAGTCTGTCTAGGACAGGACTTGGGTAGGTTGGGGCTTTTTGTGGCTATGGCTCTCACTGCACCACAAACATCAGCCTCCTCCAGTGCTATCTTGTGTTTAGAGTCATGGCTGCTCTGCCAGAGAATGAATGTGTATTTTTCTGAATTTCTGTTCCACCTCAGCTATCAGTCTTCCAAGTGCTCTGCATCTCAGACAGGGCGTCTGTCACCTTGTGCTTGTCCCTGTCCTGTGGTATTCCACTAAACTGGTAATTCCATGCCTGTTAGCCTGGTTAGGGTGTGAGGAGGCATTCTTGTAACTGAGAATAACACTCAGGTGTGACCTACGGGTTGGGAATCTGTCCCTGTAAGTGCCTATGCCCCACTCTTAGCTCTTATTTCCAATTTATATTCCTGTTCCTTTTCAAGGCCTAGCTAGTTGGGATTTTATGTGTATGGTGGTTTTTATTTCATTGTTTGTTTTCTATTTGCTTCTCCTCGCTGGAATTGGCTATAACCCATGAGTTGAATTCTAGAATACCCATGGCCCTCCTTCTCTTCTCTGAATTAAGGCTTTCGTTGTATGTATGAAATGGGGGTCTTCACACCACTCCCACCGAGATGGCTGCTCTCCTTCCCTGGGGTCTACACAATTAGGGGCCCTTTCTCAAGGCTTTCACCAATCTTGTTTGTGAGACTCCAGTGAAGTCCGTGGAGAACCACTTGCCAGGGGGTGTGAACCCTTCTTATACCGGCAGTGTCCAGGATCTCTGCGCTGTCATCAGCTCACCCTCAGCCTTCCTCAACGCATAAGCAATTCTAGCTGAACTCTCCTTATCTGTGCCTGGCTGTGTCTGCTCCAGATAAACAAGTGTGTAAATCTCTTCTTTCTCTTTAGAGTTTGGCTGGCTCATTGCTCTGTAACTTCACCTGTCTAATGAATTTAAAAAACTCATCCTGAAATCAGTGTGCTTAATGTTTTTTTTTGTTGCTCTTTTAAGATGGGAAGTATTTTCTTCCTTGTTTATTCCCAAGTAGAAACCAGAAATCAGAGATGATTTTTCTACTGTTAATTGTAGCCCACTTGAGAAGAAGGTTGGCAAGTTCTGTATTCATATAAATGCTATTTGTCCTGAGATACTAGCACCTTATATCAGAGATTACTCTTACTTTATGGAGTATTTAGATATCACCTATATTAATGAGAGTGAGATTATTAATTGAACTCAATAAAAATATGCTTGTTGCTATTAAGTATGCGCAGGACTCAGCACATGAAACAAATAAACAATTTCCATCCTATGAAACCTAGAATTGTATTAAAATGAATAGAGAATAATAAACTATTTTCAACCTATTTGCACTACTGACTTTTCATCCCCCAATTCCACTAAAACCTCTTTGTAAAAATACATACTGTTAGCTAACTTGTTAACATTCCCTATTACTAAATTAAAATTTTTCTATAACTATAACAAGGGTCTAGAATTCAAACACTTTCAAAACTGTTGCCACAATATTTTCCCAGCTGTGTTCTCTAAAAGTATTTGAAATAACTTCAGCGAGTGAGATAAATTAGCATTATTTTACTGTTCCTCAATTTTTATTTTTCAGCTCTTCATGAGAAAAAAGTAATCATTTGAGTAAGTAAAATGCCATAGTGTCAACATCCCACAGACATCTGTTAAACACACATTTACTATGCCTAACCAAGTGCGAAACGCTATGCTAATTACAGAGGATATATCTGCAGATCTTAAAGTAGCAAATAACTTTGAAAGTTAGAGTAATTACTTATTAAGACACTCCTGTTTTAATGTATGTAAGTGACTTATTTGATTTTTAAAATTTGCCTCTATTAGATTTTTTTATATGTGACTTACTTGAATACCTTTGTTTGATAATTTTAAGTAAAGTCAATGTCTCATAAAAGACTATTTCCTGAAAGTTTTTCTGGAATATATGATAATCTTACTTTAAGGTCTAGCCAATCCTTAACTACTTTGTTCTTTCCAATATAACACCCGTGCCCAGTAAATAAACAACTTACTCTTAAACACCCTCAGTGTTGAGAAGTCCATTTCCCTCCAAATCATCACCATGTAATTTTTGTAGATCTCTTTGGGATGTGGAAGATTTTAGGATTCTCTTCACAGCAATACATAAATTCCTCTATTAATTCATATTCTAGGGTAATAGGGAATTAATAGGTAATAATTGCATATCTGTATTTGTTTACCTATAGTTGTTAAGTAAAGATGATGTTCGTCTCTTACACCAGTGCAATCCTTAGCTACACAGAATATGCATCCAAATACCCTCTCCACTGGAGCCAAAATAGTTCCACATGCGTAGGACTCATAGAGGTTTTGCCTCCTCCTCCTGAAAAAGCTGTAAATTTGAAAAAAATATTTAAAACGCATTATGCCCAAATAACTACAGCTTGTTACTTATAAACTCACATATCTGCTTTCCACATTTGGACTTTCCTTTGAGTTTTATGCACTTGTATCCAAATACCTGGTGAATACTTTGGTGATTTCATGAGAATCTCAGTTATCATCATTCCTACTATATGACTTAGTCTTCCTTCTTTATATCTGTTTTAGTGAATGGAACCAACATTCCCTGAACCAGAAATCAAGAGAACCATTGTAAAATCAGTCTTGTCCCTCAACACCCACATTCAATGGATCATGATCTCAGTTATTCCACCTCCTAAATATTTACCTGGTTTTCATCTTCCTCTCTATTCTTTTGCTCCATGATTGAGCTGGACAAACACCCCCAATGATATATTTAGCTCTGATCTTGTCAACCTCAAAATAGTCTTGTATACTCATCAGTAATCACCTATTAAGGTTGAGGTTGGCTATAACCTTTCCCTGTCACCTACTACAGGATAAAACCCAAACTTCTTCTTAGCATGATGTCCTAATGGCTTTCCAGGTATTTCTTGTACCTATATTCTATTCATGTCTATGTTACTTTGGGGCTTGAATTTAATTCCACACTTGATCTTAGCCAAAAGGCTGAGGAGCAATTGAATTTAATTCCAAAAACCAAACAAATCTTAGTCTTTCCTATCCTCCATCATACACACACACACTCTACAAGTTGATTTATAAATTTTATTTCTTTGCTTATAACACTTGTAATTATAGTACTTTCCTACTTCTTCAATCTTATTATTCCTCTGTCTAGACTCAGCTAAGGTGTCTATATCCTCCAGGAAACCTTCATCAAATGTTCCAAATTAAGCTAAGTAGCCCCTCCTCAGAGTTCCATAACTTCTTGATATTTGACATTTATACCTCTGTCTTCTTTTCCTGATTACATGCATTTCTCAATAATAATGACATTTCTTCCTTTTTTTGAGACAGAACCTCATTATGTTGCCCTTCTTAGAGTGTTGGGATGTCACAGCTCACAGCAATCTCAAACTCTTGGGCTTAAGTGATTCTCTTGCCTCAGCCTCCCAAGTAGCTAGGACTATAGGCACCTGCCACAACACTCCACTATTTTTTGTTGTGGTGGTGGTTTATTATTGTTGTTTAGCTGGCTCAGGCTGGGGTCAAACCTACCAGCCTTGGTGTATGTGGCCGGCGCCATAACCACTGTGCTATGGGCGCAGAGCCAAGGTTAAAAATATTTCTTATCTAATCTGGATTATCTTAGAACCTACCATGGTACTTAGAATAAAACCTCAGCAGATTGTTGTTTTGTTGTTCAGTGAAACAGCCTCCACAAACATGTGAATATTTCTGGGTTCGCCATCCTGAATATCAGACCAGATTCTGGTTTCTTAAATCCCCAGATTCTACCCAGTCTGGGTTATGGTCCTTTACCAGCACCAGAGTTCTGGTGCCTAGTAGAAGTGTCTTTTCCTTTTCTTTTCTTTCTTTTTTTTTTTTTTTAGAAGTATCTTTTCTTATATCCCTGTCTGGGATCTTTTTCTTTTCCATGTCTCCAGTGTCTGGAAGTTTCTGAACTTGTATGCATTGTGGCAGAATTTCCTTCATGACCTCTGTTTATACCTGCTGCTCTAGAAATGCTTTGTTTTTAACATCCACCCTGGTACTAGATCCTCTGATGCTTGTTCCCCACCATCCATGTTGCAGTACTCCAAACTATACTCATGCTCTGACATCCCAGCAGTTTCCTACAACCCCCTCCAGCCTCCATGCCTTGGTTCTCTGGTCCTCTTGGATTGACAGTTGACCAGCTCCCCGCTGCAACATAGACAGCTAAGCCTGGCCATAGTGCCTACCCATGCACTCCTAGCCGCCAGTGTGAATAACCACATCCTCCATACCTGTCATCAACCAAACTTTTCTTAAGATTTGTGATAACTTTCAGGGGCTGCTGCCTCTTCTAACTTTCCACAGAAAACCCTAAGTATTGCCAAACAAATCTGCCTCAACCATAAATTACACTTAACATTATCTACAAAACCTTGGCTAAATCAGCATGGATAGGGAATTTAAAACATATTGGTTTCACATCTGGATTGGCTCTGGGATTACGGGCAGCCTTTTTTGCAATGTGCTTGCAGTCTACCTTTCCAAGTTTCAGTGGTGTAAAACTGTGGCCACTTTTACTGACTAGTTTATGTGGGTGGTAATTAGGCTTCCTGTGGAAGTACTTTCTCCAGCTTATGGTCTGGAAAAGAGAAGACTCTCTAACATTAATTATTCACCTGAACATTCTTTCTATGAAATTATGACTCGCCTTAATTGTTAACAAGCAGCTCATTTGTTAGCCAAATAATAACTCCTTTTAGGAGTGATCTGTTTCTGCTATAAGGTATGTCTTTTTTGTATTGCGGATTAATATAAAGGTATATATGATTAGGCTGCATTATTTGCATTTGTTAGGAAAAGTCTAAGTTATATTTGAGCCTTTCACCCAGGTGGTATGCCATATACTGCTACATCGTGTCCATTATGTGGGAATTTCCTGAGCCCCTTCCCCCATTTTTGAGCTTATTTGTGTTTTCTCCCTTGTGAGAGCCCATAGTTGTCCATATACTAGTTTCAAAGTGGTATTGAGTACATCTTAAAGGATGTATTGAAAACATATTTATTATCTAATTCCAAAATATCCACAAAGAAATAACTTTAAGGTTCAATTCACATTGAATAAGACTTTTCTCTTTAGTTGTTATGTGAATATTACATCCTGATTCTAGACAATCTAGTGAGTTAATACTAGATGTTCAATATTCTACCCTTATTTGAGAAAGAACTACCTAATATAAACAATGAAAAGACCATATGCTTTAGAATCATGCCTTTATCTGTTCCTTATTACATATCTATCTGAAGCATGTTTTCTTTTGGGTAACTGAGGTCCAAAGATCTATGATTGCCCTTGGTGAAATAGATCCTCATTAGGGTACCAGCTTGCCCCATACACAGGCACTCATAAATCAAGTCACCAACAAATTTAAATATTGACAATTATACAACACTGTCTACACAACCCTGCCAGGAAGTGAGAGATTTTATAGCCAGAAGAAACTCTTGAGATCAGCTAACACATCTATCAATTTCTCAAATCAGGATATTTAGGAAGATGAAGTTACTTGCTCAGTAAGTTGGTAGTAGAATGAGAACATTCCTCAGAAATCCTGACCCATTTACCTCTTGTTATTTATCAATTCTTTTTAAAAAAACAAATCTTTATTAATTGATACTTCATGAAGGTGGCAATTCCACAGATAAGAAATGATGAGCAAGAGAGATGTAACCCCTGCCTTTATAACATGTTCATCATCGTTAATTCAGCTGAAGGCACAATGTTAGTTTCTCCATCATTCATAACGCAAACACAGAGGTACCAGAAGAACTCTTAAGATGAACTCTTAAGATGACTCATAGCACAGACAAGGATCCACTGTTGGAACCATTGCCTCTTGTGGACACAGTGGCCCCACTCCATGGACATTCATCTTAGTAACACATAGTCCTCACCCTCTCACTTTTGATGCTAACCTTGAATTAAATCTCCCCTTTACTATAAGCTTCTAACCAGCATTACTTAGCATTCCTTGAACCCTCACATCTGATTATGAACTTATTCAGAAAAAGAATGACTACACTTCAGGTCCTAACAGTAATGAAAAGCAGATAAGAGCACTTTCTCCAGAAATGCAAGTACATCCTCCTATATATGATAGCTCTCAATGGAGAAGGATTTTGCCTCCCAAGAGACATTTAGCAAAGTCCACAGACATTTAGGATTGCTTCCACTGGGAAGGGGGTTGCTACTGGCATCTAGTGAGGAAAGATCAGAGATGCTGCTACCTATTCTACAGTGCAGTGGACAGCCTTCACCCCTGAAACAAAGAATCATGCAACCAGAAATATTGATTATAACCAGTTTGAGAAACTCTAGCCTAGCACTCTAGAAGCTTCCCATGAAAGTAACACTTTAGTGGAATCATGCATCACCTGCCGTTCTGTGATCGGCTTAATTAACTTAGGCTAATGAACTCCTGGTCCATCCACATTGTCAAAAATGATAGAATTTCCTATTTTTCCAAAATAGGCCAGATTTACAGAGGCAGAGAATAGAATGGTGATTACAAGGTGTTGGAGAGGGGCCATAGGGAGCTGTTTAATGAATATAAAGTTTCAGTTATGACAGGCAAGCTCTAGAGGTCTAGAGCTCTAGAGGTCAATGTCATACATAAAGTTAACAATAAGGCATTGTGCACTTAAAAATTTGCTGGGAGGTAAGTGAACCTCATGTTAGATGTTCTTAATACACATATATTCAGACACAAAAAGAAACAAGAATTTCTGGAGGCAACGGATATGTTTAATATCTTGGTGATGTTAATGCTATATGCATACATCTAAATTCATCAAACTGCATTAGATATGTGCCAGGGTTTTGGTGTATCAATTATACATCAATAAAGCTGTTAAAAACAAGTAATGTATAACCAATGAAGTGCTAGCATCCCTTGAGATCCACTTGGAATATATTGGTATAATTGGTTTCAATAGCATCAGATGCAAAGCCTTTAGAGTATCCCAGATAGCCGTGATTACTCCAGTTTCATCCCTAAAGAGGAACTATAGAATGTTATTTCTCTCAAATATATACTCATATGAGGTAAAACCCCCAACCATTAACATAGGGTGTATGTACTATCATTGAATTTTTTGATAGTCTTCAATACCATATGAAATGAATATCAATATTAGCTACATTTTTTTGTTCAAGTAATAGTAACCAAATTATAGGTTAAATGCCTATGAAACTACAACAAAGATACTTTCCCCACAGACTTGGAAAATTATTTCAAAAGAAATTAGAAATAATAAGAGTGTAAATTCTCTCTAAAAAAGTACAATATCATTTTAAACTGAAGAATTTAAATTAATCCAAGAAAATGTGACAGAGTAAAGTATTTACTCCAAGTTCTATTACTAGTATAAGTCTTTTATTGCTCAAAAATTTTTTGTTTTATTTGACAAAAATATTAACAAAATTGTGATGTCTTGGCAATGTACTTAGCAAAAATCATTTCTTATACTCCACCTGCTTAGGGAGGAAATAATTCTCACGTAGGCAGCTCACTCAGTAAAGAGCCTGATGTGATTCATTAAAAGTAAAAATTCCATATTGAATTTCCATTCTGTGCTACTTCAAAACTAAGGCTCATACCTTTAGATATAGGTATTATTCTTTCTAGTTTACGGAAAAGAATATAGGTGTAATAGATTGATTAGCATTCTGCAGGTCATATCAAAGAAAAATAAAGGAAAGGCAAACCCAGCAACGCCTAGCCCCAAGTGCCATGTTACTTCTTCCACTGCCCTGTGTCCTCTGAACTTTGCCTGCTGGTAATGTCTCCTCTCTCACCATTAGTATTTCACAGAAGTGTTCAGTCTATTCACCTTTTCTTAACTTCTCAGGTTGTTCTTACCTATTCCATACCCCTTTCTAATAGTCTGCATGCAGAATAGAAAAATAAAACTCTACCAGGGTCAGGCATCTGAGTTCACATATATTAACTCATCTAGCACCACTTAATTATGTGAACACCCTTTTCAGAGTAGATGACACCATCAGATTAGGCATGCTAGCTGGACCAGTTTCACTCAGTATGTGACCTAGAATTGCCTTTGATCAGAAGCAAACGTGGTTTATGGAACTGACTGGTTTTAGATGCCAAAAAAACAAATATAATGATTTTTTTGGAGCTAGAAGAACACTGGGAACGCTTACTAGCAACCACAAAGTTAGTGTATTTGATCTTTGATGCTTGACGTCAAGACAAGGTTTTTAAATATCCTAGTATGTGGCTCACTCTCAATTTAACATTTGAGATGTTTATAGATATTGTAGCTAATAATATTGACACATACAAGCTGGGGGGATCACTTACAAAAAGAAAACATTCAGTTTTAAATAACAAACTAGTATGAATAGCAGTAGTTCTTAATCCTGTCACATAATGGGCAGTCAGAGGTGTTTTTTTGTTGCTTGTTTGTTTGTTTGTTTGTTCTTAATGTACAAGCCTATGTCCCACCAGTTGAAACCAGTTATTGGATCAGAATCTCTGGGTGGAAGAGGGAGAAGAAATGGTATTATTGTTTTAAACTTTTGGGATTGATCATAATGGACAGAAAGTGTTAAAAATGATAGTGTAAGAGATGGTTTGAGAGAAGCATTTTGCACACAAATCTCAGTTCTGATATAACCAAAAGAGTAGACTTTGGCAAACCCATAACGATGCCACATAAATGGCACATACCACTTGATGGTATCCTAAGGATCAAGGCAAATCATGAAATGCATTTTTTATGTAATAAGACTTTAATATGATTATTATTACTATAAGGTTGAATATTCTATTTAGAGTCTCTTAAGATTAAAGTATTTTATTTCTGAAATAAGTGAATAGGCCATTCTTCAGAGGACTAACTCATGAACCAGTTCATCTGTTTTGGTTTTATCTTCTCTCACTAGCTGAATAATCAGGGAATCTACTCCACTTTCCCCGGATTTGAGATCAAGCTGCTTAGTATTAAACAACAAAAGAGAAAGATGCTGGCTCTGATTGTACTTATGACCTTCTGACCTAGTGGCTGGACCTTTGAGCGTTGCCTCTTCATTCTGTGTGCTGATTTTTGCTGGGATCCTGAGCAGAATTAAATTTGATTAACCACAGAATCAAGAGTGGGTAATGTCTATATCAAAACATCTATAGTAAAGTGACTGCTAACTATGAAATTGGGAGAATGCTAAGCAGTTGGCCATCATTATTTCATTTATTTCCACATGAACATAGGTACGTCATAGGCATGATCTCAATTTCACCTACAAAGTTCTCCCAATCAGTAAGCAACATTGCCTACCTACATCTAAAGTCATGTTTATTAGAATGAAAACGACATTCTTTGCCTGCAGAGCAAGATGGCGAACCAGAAGGATTGTTCAGCTGAGCTCTCCTAGAATGATTGAGGAAAAAGAGAGAACTCAGCCATACCTGGAACAGGGAATTTACCCAGAGTCATAGCTCAGGAAACACAGCAAGGAAGTGGTGAACTGGATATAGCATATGATCCAGAGAGGTGAAAATCTGATGAATTAAGCAAGTGATTGTGAGTAGCTGTGATCAGCTGGCCCCCAGTGGAGGTCTGGGATAGAAGGAAGCCTTTCTGGAGTTTTCAGTTGTTAAGGGAAGTTGCATGTTAAGTGGAAAGCTTGGAAGAGTGGGTGGAGTAAAACAGTGTATGGCAACCAGATTTGAATGCCAGTTGGAGTGGATTTGTCATAGGTTTGGTGGTTGGAGAGGCAGTCATACTGAGAAGGTCTTTGTGGCCAGGGTGGTGCTATTGTGGGAAGGTCTGAAAAGATCTTACAGGGGCCTTAAGCATGGCCATTTTAATTTCTCCTGCCAGGATCAGAACTCCACTCGTGGGGCAGACTGAGTGACTTCTGCATCCCATGGGAACTAAAGTCAGGGGGTACTGTGAGACTTGCCCATGAAGGATCCTTACGAGCTTTAATATTCCAACCCAGCAGGGACTGAATACTGAAGAAACAATCAGGTGATCACCAAAGGAAACTAAGTTGGGAATAAGGACCATAGAAGTTGTTGGCTGTGCCGTCTGTCTCCTAAAAAATCCACAATGCCACCTGGTTTCCCAGCAAAATATGGCAACATTCTGTCATCAAGAGCAAGGACTTCTGTTTGAAACAAAAGAGGCAGTGAGATGGAAAAAGGAAGACAAGGAGGTAAACAAGAAGAAAGAATACATCAGGAGAACCAACAGAAAAAGTCAGGCAACATGAAAAACCAAAACAGAGGAACTCCCCCAGGGGACCACAAGAGAGCTATTGTAGAAGACTCTACCTATAAAGAATTAATGGAGTTGACAAAAAGGGATTTTAAAATATGCATGATAAAGATAATAAAAGGAATGGAAAGAAAGAACCAAAAGTCAGACAAGAGATATGTAGAGTACAGAAAGGATATGGCAGGGCTTAAGGAAATGAAGGAGATAATCAGGGAATGTAAAGATGCAGTAGAAAGTATCAAAAATAGGTAAGACCATGGAGAAAAAAGAACCTCAGAGCTAGAAGATGAAGTTTTCAAGTTAACCCAAGTAGTTAAAGAGGCAGGAAAAAAGGGAGAGAAAGCAGAACAGGCACTTAGAGAAATATAAGACACCATGAAGCATTCAAACTTGTGAATAATAGGGATTTCTGAAAGGGAAGAAGATTGTTCCAAAGAAATGATAGTCCTGCTGGAGACTATCATAAATGAAAATATCCCAAATTTTACTAAAGACTCCTACACACTCCTTTCACATGGATATTGAACCCTGGGTTTTCTTGTCCAAACAGAGCATCTCCAAGACACATTGTAATGAACCTGTCCAAAGTCAAGATGAAAGCAGCAGGAGTAAGCATCAACTGACATACAGAGGCAGAGCATTCAGATGACACCAGACTTTTCAACTGAAACTTTCTAAGCCAGTAAAACATGGTCATTCACCTTCAACATTCTTGAACAAAAAGATTTTTAGCCCAGAATTCTATATCCTGCTAAACTAAGCTTCAAAATTGATGGCAATATCAATTTTTTTGTAGATATACAAGCCCTGAGGAAAATCACCACCACAAGACTATCTTTATAGGAAATACTTAGCCCTATTCTGAACACTGACCATCAAAATGGACCACAAGGAAAGTAAACACTCAGAAGCTAAAGGTCAAAACATAGCTTCCACAATGGTGCAAAGGATAAAACTACACAACAGACTTTCACAAAATAAGATGAATAGACCTATACCACACTTATCAATTCTCTCAATAATTGTCAATGGACTGAATTCACCACCAAAGAGGCCCAGGCTGGCTTATTGGACAAAAAAGCACAAGCCATCCGTATGCTATCTCCAGGAGACACATCTAGCCTTGAAGGAAAAATCAAGACTCAGAGTTAAGGGACAGAAAACAGTATTTCAAGCAAATGGAAATCAAAACAATGAAAGGGTTAAAATCTTACTTTCAGATACAAGTGGATTGAAAGCAACTAAAGTTAAGAAAGACAAAGATGGACACTTTACACTGGTCAATGGACTAATACAACAAGAAGACATTTCAATTTTAAATATTTATGCATCCGAATTAAATGCTCCCAGATTTATGGAATAGGCTTTGATGGGTCTGAGCAATATGATATCTCATCACACCATAATTGTCAGGGACTTTAACACTCCCTCTGGCAAAACTGGACAGATCCTCTAACCAGAAACTAAACAAAGATACAAAGGACTTAAATGTGACTCTAAAACAAATGGGATTAATGGACATATACAGAAACATGATCCCAAAGTTAAGGAATATACATTGTTCTCCTAAGCCCATGGTACATATTCCAAAATAGACCACATCTTAGGATACAAATAAAACCTCAGCAAAATTAAAAGAATAGAAATTATACCTTGTATCTTCTTAGACCACAAGGCAATAAATGTGGAACTCAACCCCATCAAAAACTCTTATCCGTACACAAAGACTTGAAATTAAACAACCTTATGCTGAAAGATAGATGGATTCAGGAAGAGATAAAAGAGAAAATAAAATCCTCAAACATAACAACAATATAAACACAAGTTACCAAAACCTGTGGTATATAGCAAAAGTAGTCTTAAAGAGGGAAATTTATCACATTAGATGCCTACATTCGAAAACAGAAAGAGAGCATATCAGCAAACTCATAAACCATCTTATGGAGTTGGAAAAAGAAGAACAATTTAATCCCAAATGGAGCAGAAGAAAAGAAATAACTAAAATTAAATCAGAGATTAATGAAATTAAAAACAAAAGAGTCATTGAGAAACATACAAAACAAAATGTTGCTTTTTTGAAAAAATAAATAAAATAGATAAACCTTTGGCCAGACTAATCAGAAATAGAAAAGTAAAATCTCTAGTCACCTCAATCAGAAATGATAAAGGAGAAATTACAATTGATGCCACAGAGATACAAGAGAT
>CAUYON010160912.1:0-13199 GCA_963573935.1 Arctocebus calabarensis
CTCTCCACCCTGCAGGGTTTGAGAAATCATTACAGGCCTCCGGTCTCCATTTTGTTCAGCTGTATCAACATTGCGATTAACATATCATACCCCTGAAGATCACCTCTTCCCCAGACAATATCAGCAAGATATATATACTGCTTTGTTTCTTGGTTTTGTTTTGTTTTGTGGGTTTTTTGTTGTTGTTGTTTGTTTGTTTTTATTGTTGTTGTTTTATTTTTAATTTCAACATTTTCCTTAAAGATTTTTCTTTTCTTTTTTTTTTTGCTTCATTTTTCTAGTTTAAATATAATTTTTCATTGTTGTCTTTTTCAAAAATTAGAATTCAGTTTTGCTAGTGTTTATACACATAGTAATTTTTTTTAATTTTTTGTAAGACAGAATTTATTCACTGAAAAGAAAGAAAAGAATACAGAAAACATTAAGGCACCTTTTAGAGGGAGAAAATTCTAGTGGGGAGAGAGAAGCTCTCTCCGTTTCTCTCCCAGTCTTTCCCCATCTCCTCCTTTAGGCCTTTAGTCTCAGGATATATAGGTGTATGGGTTCAAGGGTACAGATATTGTTGTTACATGGCTTGAGTCAGGGCTATAAATTTTTCTGTCACCTGAATAGTGTGCATTATACCCATGGGTGGGTTTTTTCCCTTCTCTTCCTCCTTTCTCCCACCTGCTTGATTTCCAATGATTTTTGCTTTTGTCTGTGCATGTCAGAGAGTTCCAATTTATAGGAGTACATGCAGTAGTTATTGCTCCGTTCCTGAGATACTTCACTTAGGCTAATCATCTTCAATGCCTTTCAGATTGTTTCAAAAGGCATTAATTTACACTTTTTGTGGCTGAGTAGTACTCCATGGTATACACATGCCACATTTTGATAATCTACTCCTGAATCGATGGGCACTTGGGTTGATCCCAGATCTTTGCAATTGTGAATCATGCTGCAATAAACTATCAAGAGCAAGTGTCTTCTGATAAAATGACTTCTTTTCCTTTAGGTGGATACCCAATAGTGGGATTGTTAGATTGAATGGCAGGTTATATTAGTTCTTTGAGAACTCTCCAAAGTGCTTTCCATAGGGCTGAACTAAAATGCAATTCCACCTTGGATTGCTTTTGGGCTTTTCAATAAAAGTCATTCTAAAAGGAGTAAGAGATATCTCATCTCAAGGAACTAGAAAAGGAAGAGCAAACCAAACCCAAAGCTAACAGAAGAAAATAAGTAAAAGAGCAGAATTAAGTGAAATGGAAAACAAATAAGTAATACAAAAGGTCAGCAAAACAAAATGTTGATTCTTTGAAAAGATTAACAGAATTGATAAACCTCTTACTACATTCACCAGAAATAAAAAAGAAAGGACCCAGGCAAGCTCAATCAGATGGAAAAAGAGTTAATATTACAACTTACAGCAAAGAAATACAAAACATCATCCAAGAATTCTATGAAAATCTCTACGCATATAAACTACAAAACATACAGGAAATGGATAAACTCCTGGAAACTCACAAGCTTTCTGGAAAAAATAGAACTCTTGCACAGGCCAATAATGAGCAGTTAAATTGAAGCAGTAATAAAAAGTCTTCCAACAACAACAAAAAGCCCCAGATCACATGGATTTATAACCAAATTCGACCAGACCTGTGAAGAAGAACTGGTACCCATACTGCAGAAATTATTCCGTGACATTGTCTAGGAAGGAATCCTCCCCAACTCATTCTATAAATCCAGTATGGCCTTGATAACAAAGCCAGAAAAGGACACACCAAGAAAAGAAAGCTACAGACAAATATCCCTTATGAAAATAGATGCCAAAATCCTCAATAAAATTCTAGCAAGCTGAATTCAACAGATAATCAAAAAAATAATCCACCTTGGCCTTCATCTCAGGGATACAAAGATACATAAATCAATAAATGCAATGTTCTACCTAAACAGAAGCAAAACCAAAGATTTTATAATACATTTTGTTATTTTCTGTGGCTATATGATGCTAAAAAACAAGTTTAGTGAGTAAACTACAACTCTTATCCCTTAAAGTTAAAAAAGGGTGAGATGACCTAAACTTTTTATGTGAAGAAAATTCTTGCCCTTAACTTCATTCTAGTATTTGTTTGTGACATCTGGATTAATGGATAATAAAATCCTAAGCTTTAAATATAAATGTCAATGAAAATGACTTTCAAATATTATAAACTCCATATCTTTAAACATTTGATCTTACATGAATAATATCATATTAACTATCAACTATATACGTTGCATGCCTCACCAAGGCTTTTGTTGCATATTGATATATATTATATATAGTTAATGGTTACATATTTTACTTTTATTAAAAATTTTACTATGTTAGGCCTAATATGTTATTCAGTATTAATAAATTAGAATACCACATCGATCATTCAATTCATGTTGTGGTTTATGAGAATCACTTACTTATTCAAATACTCAGTTTCCTCATTTCTAAAATTATAAGAGCAATAGATACAGTTGGTTAAGACAGATGTAGAAGCATTGTCTAAGGGAAAGCCTGGTGAAGTGGGTCACTAGCCATAATAGTGTCTTATTCTGTTGCTGGTTCCTGAAATCCTATCTTCTTCCCTGAAGACCCAGAAGCCCCTGCCAGCACAAAGGATTCTCATTCTCTGATAGTGTGACTCATTCATTGTTGAATTAACAAAAGTAAGATTCATATATTTCTGATATGTAAAAATTACACAGTGAAAAAATGAATCTTGGAATTCAGGAAATAGCTTCAATATTGAAATAACCAATGATCCATAAACACCCTAGCATATCATCATTGGATGCTGTAAGGGGAATGATTTTTAGGCAGAATGAGAAGCCTCCATCATAGCTCTTATATGTGTCACTTGTGACTTTGACTCAGCATATTGCTAAACCTTAGTTTCTACAGATACAAAAATGGGAAAATTCACATACTTTATAAGGTTTCTACATACTTTATAAGATTTCAATGGGGATTGAAATTAAGTCGGGATCATGAAAGTAAATTGTAAATTATTATAAATTATCAGCACAGAATACAAATGGAGGCCAAAAGTATTCAAATTATAAGGCTCTAAGATTCTACAACTTCCAGGAATACACAGACACACACACATACACATAAACACACATGTGCAATTTACTATGATAAACTATTTTAAAATTGCACAAGAACTTACATCCACCCTGTACATGTACACATACATACATACAGAGGGTACCAAAAAAATGTATACATATTTTTGAAACAGAAAAAAAGTATTAAGTTAAATGTATTAAACCTAGTCATGTTAAGCTTCTACAACTACAAGAGGTATCTTTTGTTATTGGTTTGTAAGATACCACAATTTTAATATAATTTTTCTTTCTTTAAGGAAAACCCTGTGTGTGTATATATACACATATGATATATGTACACTCACAAACACACCCATATACATATTCCAACAAGGCTTTACAGAACAATACTTATTCTTACTACAGTGATATCTGGTATTTTCCATCACAGTTTTCCTGTAATACATTCTCTAATAAAATTTTAGGTATTATAAGTCATGAGATTGATATTCTAACCCACAAATTGTCATACTCTGAAATCTAAGGAACTCCTTTTGGGTGACTAACTTGAGTGTAGATGGTTTTATTTTATTTTATTTTATTTTTTGAGACAGAGCCTTAAGCTGTCACCCTGGATAGAGTGCTATGGCATCACAGCTCACAGCAACCCCCAATTCCTGGGCTCAAGTGAGTCTCCTGCCTCTGCCTCCCAAGTAGCTGGGACCACAGGCACCCGCCACAATGCCCGGCCATTTTTTGGTTGCAGCCATCATTGTTGTTTGGTGGGCCTGGGCTGGATTCGAACCAGTCAGCTCATGTGTACGTGGTTGGCGCCCCAGCCCATTGAGCCACAGGCGCCGAGCCGAGTGTAGATGGTTTTAAAGCAAGAGATGATATAAGGCAAAGCACAATTTTAGGAAAGATAATGATTATTTTTAAAACTCTATTTTCTTGATGTATGCCATTCTCAAATGTTTTGTTTTACTTATCCTTTCAGAAAATATTAGTATTACTCTTCTCTGTTCCCTCTAAAAGTAGGCATAAGCAAAAATTTTGGTGTAAGCAAGCAATAGTGAATGAAAGTGGCATTACACTTCAGAGAGAAGAATTAAGCGACAGCTCATATTGCCAGTTTTCCCTCTCACTGACATGATGAATTCCTGTATTCTTGATGGGGAGATTGAGAGTGGGGAGATAGTGATCGACTACCTTCAATTCCAGAATTATAATAATATACAGTTCCAGGCAACCCACAACGAACGGGTACAATCACTAAAAAATAAAATATTGTTACTACCATAGCATAATATAATATATTTGATACCCAAGAGTAGGAGCTGAATTAACATAAACTAAAAATATTTTGCATTGGTTTGTGTTTTGCTCTGTTTTCTGTCCCTTATAAGGGAATGCCTGAAACTGGGTAATTTATAAAGAAAATAAATGTATTTCTTCTAGTTATGGAGAATGAAATTTCTAAGGTCAATAGGCTGCATCTGTTGAAGACGTTTTGCTGAAAGGGACTCTCTTCAGAGTGTTGAGGTGGTACAGGGCATCACCTAAGGGGCTAAGCATACTTGTTCTGATCTCTCTTCCTCTTCTTCCTAAGTCACCAGTACCACTCCTGTAATAACCCATTAACCCATTAATCCATGAATGAACTAATCTATTCTCGAGGGCAGAGTCCTTATAACCCAGTCATCTCTTAAATGCCCCACTTCTCAATACTGCCATACTTGGGTTTAAATTTCAACATGACTTATGGAAGGCACAAAAAAATCAAATTGCAGCATCCTGGTAGTTTGATGGGTACAGCAATGGTACTGTTGCAGAGGTTGGAAGAAATCTATCAAGTGGTATTGAAATATTTAGGGGAAATTGTGAACAGCAATAATGGAAGACAGTATAACTAAACTACTCTTAACCTGAAGTGGAAAGAGTTAGAAAAGAAAAAGATAGCTCTACTTGGCAAAGTACAATACCAAATATATGAGCATAAGAAAGACTCACTATTTTTCAAAGAATGAAAGGAAATGGAAAGAATCCAGAAATTCAAACTTTCAAGATTATTAGAGAAATTTGTTTCTCAATCCCCAAAGTTGTGTAGAAACTGATGTCTTTATACAGCAAATAATTAATAATGTATCTTGAGGCAAAAGTTAAAAAAACAAACTATTTCTCTGAACCATTTTTAAGTTGAATAAGTTATCTGTCAACAAAAAGTCCCAGTAAACACAGGACACCCAGAAAACCATTTTAACTGACAAAATGATTCACTGTCATAAGCTCAAGTTTCTTAAAATTAAATGAGAGAGACATATGGACAAACAGAAAAAAGGACAAGTAGCCATGGAGGAAGAAAATAAAGAAAGCATTCCCCTGGCACAATGAAAACTCTGGCTAAAATAGAACCAGCCTCTTACAGATCTTGGTATGATGCTGTGACCTAGTTTCATGAGAGTTTCTCAGTGTCTTCCCATGTAAAGAGTTACTGGACATGGAGATGAAAACCAAAGTGATAATTATTATTAATGGTTATAACACTTTGGAATAATAAGAAAGCTTATGGAAAAAGTATCTTAAAACATTACATATTAATAGGTTTTATAGGACAGGGTTCCAAAAAACAGTGATTGTCCTTTATCAACACATGAAACAACCAGTTCTTGATTTACAATATTGCTAAAACAAGGCCGTTCTGAAGGTATGGGGGAAAAAAATCTTGCATGCACATGACCAGGTAAACTTATATGAATGCAAATTTTAATCCTTGTGAATACTTCTGAACCTACAATATTGTCATCATAGCAATATTTCAGAAGTAAGCAATATTCACATTTTAATTGAATTCTAAAATGTGGACTAGAATTTATTGGGAGCCCCAAAAGTTGGTTGTCTGTATATCGTTCAATACCCATAGTTACCTTAAGTAGAGGAATTTTTGCTTAGTAGTACAGGTTGACTCAGAATATCCCCAGTGATTTGATAACTAAATCCACCTTGTCATCATGTATTCCACATTATAAAAAGAAACCTGAAACATAAACTGAGTATGATAGCAAATCATTGGCATAAACCAGCTTTACAGAAATAACGCCCTCATTGATGAACAAAAGAGGCATCTGTAGAATATAATAAATGTTAAAAGGTTTACTAATATTAAACCTTGTTTTACCCAACATATTTAACTTCAGTTATTAAAATTAGAGTTTACAATAATATGTTTAGTCCCATTTATTAAATTTATGGAGGAGTTTGTAATAATTAAAACTTCAAATAAAGATATAATATATATCTTTAGAACACCTAATCAAGTTTTCAAATATTGTGTCAAAATAAATTCAAAATTTTTTAAAACGGGGTAAGTAAAAGTAGCTGTCTCAATGTCACTGGAAACTCTTTGTCTCTTTTATTTAATTTCAGCCTGGCCTTAGTACTGACATCTCAATAGGCCATAAGTCATTCTCAGTAAGAATGGATCTGTGAGTGATAAAATGGGACACATATTATTTCTACCTAGGAGTAATTAAATAAGATTATTAGTTCACAGTACAAATTGTAATTAGTTTCCTATATTCTAGTAAGACAATAGTTTTACAAAGTTTTGAAAGAGAATTATATTTGATGTTTAAAAACTTGGATGTCAGTTAAAATGATTAGTAATTTTACTTGATTTTTTAGTGTCATTTTTTCGCCACTGGATTCTCTAATCAGTATCATTCAAGGGATATGTTATCTGATATGAATGAGATGGTTAATCAGAGGCAAATGTCATATAGAAAGGCTTATTTATTAACTTATGAAGAAAAACGATCTACATTAATAAAGCAGAATCCACTAAGGCTAATGTTGCTACACATTGCTTAAAAAGAGCACATTTATTAAGTGAATGAATCTACAATATAAATGCAAAATTCTCATAGAACACTTCTTGATAAACATATGAAGTACATTTTCAAATTAATCTAGTGGCATGATTGTTAACAACTTCTTAAAAAATGATTTTAGAAAACTAAAAGCAAAAAAATCTGATTTAGGACACACTGAATTGTTCTAAAAAGGGTAACTTCCAAATACACATTTATGACGCTACTTTCTATAATGCCAGCTTGGGAAATGCTAATAAAAGTCAATTCAGAGAAAATATACAGAAAATGCTTTAAAAATAAAAATAATAAAGTAAAATTAAAAAAATAAGAATTCCAACAAATTTGAAAACTCTCCAGGTGATTCATGAAAAATAGCTACTCAGTGAGTTATGTATAGCGAGCCCCTGGACTTTTGAATGAGTATATGGAATACAAACTTAAAACTAGGAAATTTTTAAAGTGAGAGAGCTTTAAGACTGCCTAAGATAATAAACTACAGATTCTGAGACAACAATAAACCACGTAAACTATACACACACAGAGAAACCAGGATCACAATGAAAACTGCATAAGCTACAAAAACCATATAAAATTCAGGATCCCAGTGAAATCTGAATGCCTCAAAACCCTGAAAACTCAGTGTGCCTGTGAGAGCTTTCTTCAGACCACATGCATCTCAAATGGTAGAAAGCAAAATCGGTACGAAATGACAGTCTCAGATCACAAGGCATAATAATTTTGACAAGGCCAAACCGTAGTGTGGATGTTTTTTTTTTTTAATAATAAGAACTTTTTATTCAAAAAAATAGCAATAAACACAAACCAGAATCAGTTTCAGTTGAAGTCACTCTGTATAACTAACTGTATCATCTGTTAGTGTATCATTGTAATTTTAAGACTGTCATATATGCCATGTATTACATCAAATTAAATGTCATTTATGCCATGTACTACATCAAGTTAAGTACTGAGACAAATTGATAAGTCTATGTTTCATAAAATTAATGTAAAAAAAAGGGCTTAACTTTCATGTTTTAATTTACTTCTATTACATGAGAAAGTGAGTTACTTACAAACAGTGAAAGACATGAAAATTTCTCTTCACCTTCCCATTCATCTTTACCCCTGCTGTCATCAAAGTTGATGTCTTCTAACTGGATCAAAAATCTGTAGTTCAGGCAGCCCAATCCAACTCCAAAGCTCTCTAATAGTGTACCATAGAACTTGTTCAGGCTTGGAAATGTAGTCATAGTATTTCTGTTTATATTGTCTTGCCAAATAGTGTAATTAAATATTTGATTTAAATCAATGACCTTTTGTAATAGGTAGTTGTGTGCTTTTTAAAAATGTATTTTACCGAATACTTGTTCTTTTCCTTACACATTTTTTTGGAAATCTTATTTAATGAAAAATTTATTTCTGAATGTATCTCATATGTTGCAAGCATTGAGTCAAGTAGGAGTTTTCATTTTATTTTGTTCAGAATATGCTGTCAATTGCTTCAATGACCATCCATAACTTTGCTTATATTAAATTTCTTTCTGTCGTTGTCTCTGTTACTACAGTCTTCGTTATATCTTGTCTTTCAGAGCGTTCTAGGTTCTCACTATTGAATTGTTTTATAGTAGTATTTTTTAAACGAGTCCTCACAAGTCTTCAGCTATTTTCTTAAATTTGTTTTATTTTCTACTCAAATGTTTTTCTCCCAAGAATGAACTAGTTAAAAGTGATGATGTTGATCATTATTCTTTAAATTTAATTAACAATTAGGCAAGAATTGAATTCCAATGGGTATTTTAATGTTTGCTTCCCTGCTTCCATACTTGTGGCATGAGATACTGTTATAAGGAGACATATAGCTCTCAGGTGTGGTAGCATAGAAAAATTGAAGATCTATTAGCTTTCTCTCACTTATCAATACATGTAGCGATCATCGTGCTAGAAAGAGCTTATTACCGTGCATAGTCCCAGCCCCAGGCTGTTTCTCTGTGGTTGTTTTTGCTCTCATCATCACATTCACAAGCAGTCAGATGGTAGAAGAAGGAGAAGGACAAGGGTGGTAGTGTCATTTTCCATGAACAGCAGAACCCAGACAACAGGCACATCAGTTCCATGTTACTAAGATAGGGCAGAATCCAGACCAGCCTTATACATGTAGTGTTCAGCTGGGTCATCCAAAACTTCCATGAATAGATTCGTTTAGAACTCACATTAAGGTGTTGTGACCCAGCTTGAGAAAGGAGACTTGACCTAAGTGGAAATGGTGGGAAATGGAGAAAGAAGCCCAAGAAACACAGGGGGACAAAGAAAGACAGGATATGAGAGAGAGGGTGACATTAGGAGGAATGACGCAGATGATGGCTGAAGCCAGCACCTGAACTGTGGAAACAGCTTATTTATACAGTATCTTAACAAGGTCGTGCAAATCTTAGCACATGGGGTAGAGATTATCCTTAAAGAGGAAAAATTGTGTGCTTGCCAATAATAGGGAAAGTATGCATGGGCTGTGTGACTTCTGGCACACAGAATGCTGTTAAAGGAGGAGAAATGGTTGGGGTCTCTGAGCATTTCTCAGGCTGTGGGGGCCTTGCCACCCACAGCCCACTCTCCATATTAAGGGACAATTGACAGTCTCTGTCATAGGAATCACTGTTACTGTTTGAGGTTGCTGTGATGCCATGGCATTTTACCAAGGGCATCAAAGTGAGACTCTGTCTCAAAAAAAAAAAAAAAAGAATATAATAATAATAATCTTTGATTCATGAAATAATTCAAAGAAAATAAAAAAAGTCATGTAAACATTTTTTAGAAAAGTAGTTTTAAGAATACAACAATTTGTATTTATCAATTAAACTGTTACTTAGGTGAAGTTCAATAGTTTCATATATCTAAGACTTTACTTTTATTTCCTAGTTTTACTATGCATGGTTAGTCTATATTTTCCCTTTCAAGTAATTTATTAAGACTTTGCTTAGCCTGATATATAATAAATGTGTACATCCTCTGTTGTCCTGCTAGACCTTTTGTTTATTTATTTATTTTTTCTTTTAGAGACAGAGTCTCACTTTGTCATCCTCAGTAGAGTGCAGTGACGTCACAGCTCACAGCAACCTCCAGCTCTTGGAGCTTAGGCGGTTCTCTTGACCCAGCCTCCTGAGTAGCTGGGACCACAGATGCCTGCCACAACTCCTGGCTATTTTTTTGTTGCAGTTTGGCTAGGGCCGGGTTTGAAACTGCCACTTTGTTATATGGGGCTGAGTGCCCTACTCACTGAGTCACAGGCACCATCTTGCTAGAGCTTTTAAAGAAAACATTATGTCTACTAGAAAATATTTTTTACTCATATATATCATATTCAAAACATTTATAGATTTTCTTTTGAATTATTTCATGAATCAAAGATTATTATTATATTCTTTTTTTTTTTTTTGAGACAGAATCTCACTTTGACACCCTGTAAAGTGCAATAGTATCACAGCTTACAGCGACCTCAAATTCTTAAGCTCAACTTATCCTCTTGCCTCAGTTTTTCTACTTTTTAATAGAGAGAGGGTCTCTTGCTCAGGCTGGTTTAGAACTCGTAAACTCAAGCAATCCACCTGCCTCAGCTTCTCAGAGTGCTAGAAATAGCTTATTACCATGCACGGTTCCAGACCAGGGCTGTTGCTGAGCTACCATGTCCAGCCTTGAAGATCATTTTTTGAAAATATTTCATTATTTCTTCCACCAAGGTGGAAATCATTAACCAAGATACAATTTCAACAACCCTATTGCATGAATTTTAGACAATATAAATAAGTCTTAGTAAATATTTATGATTTATTGGAAGGCTTCAAGACCATGACATCTGAGCTTCTCTTTGTGCTCTTTGCAGATGTCTTTACTTGTCACATAAGAGAAATCAAACTCTATTCTTTTAACTCCATATTTTGTATCATAAAAGAGAAACTAGGTGTTGAATATTATATATATATATATATGAATACAGCAATAATATAAAATAAACCAATGGTGAGTAAATAGGCTTTTATTCAAGACATTTACCAAGAAATCATTTATTCAAACACACCAGTAAGTTCTTACAAAGAAAATCTTTTATGTTCTAATTAAAGTAGAAAACTTCACAACTTGAGTTTTTTAGCTCATTTGTTTCCTGACTTCTTTATTTCAAGTTAAATACTCCTATGGTAGGTCATATAATTCAGTGACTTTCAAAGTAAAATTGAAATATTTAATTTTACTACTTTTTTTATCTCTTTTTCTCTCACCACATGCAGCCTATAACTGCCAATAGAATTAATTGCCTAATTACAGGGAATAAAAACATTACCTTTTGAAAGATTTTAAATTTATGTTTCATGCTGTGGAGATTTTCCTTGACTACCTGACCTACACAGTCTGCACTTCTTAAAGAAAGAAAATAAGTGGTCTACTTTGAAACACATTTTGAACTTCGTAATGAGTGCAACAAGACCACTCTGTAATTTTAGGTTATTTTATATTTTAAGGGCTTAATCTGGAGTCATTGCACTATTTAATCTTTAACCATAACTATTGTATATACTCTTTCATAAACCCCATTAAATGTTTTAATTTCTCTTGATACAATTTAATACTACGGTAGAAAAATAGGGAATAAGGAAAATACTAATCATCATTAGTTTACAACACAATGACATTTTCTAATAAGAACATTGGACAAGTTTGATTAACAGGTAGTGTATAAAAGCATTTTACCTGAGCAACATACAAAACACTTTTTATCATATCCTTTAAAGAAATATATATTGCTACATATGCTTCATATTTACATATCTTAATACTTGTTTTTTTGATTGATCCCTTCTCTTGGTATTATGGAGTCCAGGTATGGTCATGTCAATTTTGTGAGGCCATACCTTAAGTATTAGCTGCAAAAGTACAGATGTAAAGGCAAGAATACCAATTAGAAAGTGTGTGTTTATTACAGTAAGACAGAAACAGGAGAGGTTTTGTGATCACCACGTAAAAGAAAAATAAACTATGACCCAAAACTTAGTTTGGATATCAAGACTGTTTATGTCACACATGTACCAGGAAGATAAGTAATGTATATTGCTCACATAACAAGATTTTCTGAAGAGATCGTGGCAGTCTCCCAAACAGGTCTGCAGATGGCATATGACAATACGGAGAGATTAATAGCGTGTATTTATTTTCCTTAGGGTCAGGAATTCAGACATTTGACATGGAGTTTTCAGGATTTGAACTTTTGACATGCACCAAAGAGAGATCCAGGCTGTATAACTGATTTTCCAAGATACAGAACAGAAACGAAAGGGAAAAATTATAGCACATAAAATTATAACAATAAAACTATAAGAAAATGGGTTCTGACTCTTTATTGTAAGTCGTGTCAATGTTTGAATGATGACTGAAAAGCACCATGATTTGTGTGATTGCATTTGGATTTATTATAATTTATTATGGTATTTCCTGAGGCTTATAGCGTGAGACTGGTAAGGAAGCAGAAATCATGGAATGCTTTTGTCATGAGATATGGTTGTTAATTTCATGAATTAACTGGGTTTATTTGGCTGTGCTTTGAAGCGCCTAGATATCTGGTAAACATTATTCTGGGTGTTTCTGTGAGTGTGTTTTGGGACACAATTAACATTTAAGTCACTAAACTGAGCAAAGCACATTTCCCTCCATGTTGTAATTGGAACTCATCTTATCAATTGAAGGCCTGAATCTCCCTCAAGAAAGAAGGAATTTCCTGCCTGATGTTTTTTGAACTGTGAGATTGTCTTTTTTAACTGACTTTGGACTCAAGCTGGAATATTAGCTCCTCTTTGGGCCTGTCTGACTTTGGACTAGAACTGTATCATTGGCTTTCCTGAGTCCTTGATCCCCAGCTTCCTGACTCACCCTGCATATGCTGGGACTTGTCAGCCTCCATGATCACCAATTATTTTAATTTCCTAAATAAAATCAATCTCTCTCTCTCTCTCTCTCTCTTTTTGTCTATCTCTATCTCAATCTCTGTATGCTATTAATATCTTCTATTAAGTCTGCTTTCTGGAGTCTCTGACTAAGGCATGAGCATAACATTGCATACTTTGCTCATTATCAATTGTTCTTCATCATGAATATCTAGGAATCTGTAGGGGATAAGAAATGTTTTGATGGATGGAGCTGGAACATGTTCTCCTTAGCAAAGTATCTCTAGAATGGAAGAAAAAGTATCCAATGTATACACCCCTAATATGAGACAAATTCTTTATC
>CAUYON010160916.1:0-13771 GCA_963573935.1 Arctocebus calabarensis
TTCTTGAGACAGAGCCTCAAGCTGTCACCCTGGATAGAAACCAAAGGCATCGCAGCTCACCGCAACCTCCAATTCCTGGGCTCAAGCGCGTCTCCTGCCTCTGCCTCTCAAGTCGCTGGGCCCACAGGCGCCCACCCCAACGCCCGGCCATTTTTTGGGTGCAGCCGTCATTGTTGTTTGGCAGGTCTGGGCTGCATTCGAACCCGCCAGCTCAGGTGTATGTGGCTGGCGCCTTAGCCCGTTGAGCCACAGGCGCCGAGCTATAAGCAGTTATTTCTAAAGCACTTTAGTTTTGTTCTTGAATTATACTAACAAGACACTGTGAGGTAATTTATATATTTAGCCAAGAACTATTCTTTCTTCAGGATAACTATTTACCTAGAATATACTGACAACTTTGGCTTAGACTTTTTTTTCCTCCTCCTCCTCCTTCTTTTTTTGAGACAGAGTGTCACTCTGTGTCCCGGGTAGAGTGCTGGGGTGTCATAGCTCACATTAACCTCAAATTCTTGGGCTCAAGTGATCTTCTTTTTTTTTTTTTTTTTGTGACAGAGCCTCAAGCTGTCACCCTGGATAGAGCACTGTGGCATCACAGTTCACAGCAACCTCCAATTCCTGGGCTCAAGCGAGTCTCCTGCCTCCGCCTCCCAAGTAGCTGGGACTACAGGAGCCTGCCCCAACGCCCGGCCATTTTTTGGGTGCAGCCGTCATTGTTGTTTGGCAGGTCTGGGCTGCATTCGAACCCGCCAGCTCAGGTGTACGTGGCTGGCACCTTAGCCCGTTGAGCCACAGGCGCGGAACCTCAAATGGTCTTCTTGCCTCAGCCTCTTGAGTAGCTGGGACTACAAGTACCCACCACAACACTGGCTAGTTTTTCTATTTTTAGTAAAAACGGAGTTTCGATTTTGCCCAGGCAGGTTTTCAACTCCTGAGCTCAAGCAATCCACCCACTCCCAGAGTGTTAGGATTACAGACATGAACCACTGCACCCAGCTTTTTTCTCCTTTTTTCACGTTTTCTAATATATGCTGTGAAACATTAATGGTTGATTTAGTGATTTAGAATGTGGGTTCATGAACCAGGTTACAATCCCTACTCTGCCATTTTCCAGCTGGATAGTCCAGGACACATTACTAAAGCGCTCTGTGCCTCAGTTTCCTCTATTGTAAAACAAGGTAACAACAACATCTATCTCCAGAGTTGCTGGAAGGAGTTAACATATGGGTTAGAACTGTCACATGGGCTGGATGTGGTGGGTCAACCCTGTAATCCCAGTACTCTGGGAAGCCGAGGTGGGTGGGTGGATTGCCTGGGCTCATGGGTTCGAGACCAGCCTGAGCAAAAGCAAGACCCTGTCTCTACTAAAAATAGAAAAACTGAGGCAGAAGGATTGCTTGAGCCCAAGGGTTTGAAGTTGCTGTGAGCTATGATGAGACGGCACTATACTGAGGGCAACAAAGTGAGACTCTGTCTCAAAAACAAACAGACTCGATGCCGGTAGCTCAGCTGCTAGGGTGCCAGCCACATACATGGGAGCTGGCAGGTACAAACCCAGCCCATGCCTGCAAACAACAATGTTAACTACAACCAAAAAATAGCTGGGCGTGTGTCAGGTACCTGTAGTCCCAGCTACTTGGGAGGCTGAGGCAAGAGAATCACTTAAGCCTAAGAGTTCGAAGTTGCTGTGAGCTGTGATGCCACTATACTCTACAGAGGGTGACATAGTGAGACTCTGTCTAAAAAAAATAAAAAACACAAACTCATGTGGTAAGTGCTAATGTGTTTTCCATTATTATTTAATCATTGTTTCTGAAAGGAGAAAACATTCCTTCCATCTGTGGTTATTTGGACTTATTCTGACTTTCATTTTATAACTGAAAACTGAACAAATTAAAATAAAAGGAAGAGTCATCAAATTCTTTTTTTTTTTGAGTCATCAAATTCTCGATAACTCCTCAACCAAACTTTCTGGGAAAGGAAAGATTATTTCTGTAAAAATAATTCACGTCTAATTAATCTATTAGAATTTTTGAAAGTTATGGTCAAAGAAAAATCAGTGACCCAGGATTAATGTATGTGCAGTTTTTAGGAGCTTTAGAAGTTTTCACGCCATCAGTTGTTACAGAAATGCAAATACCATTCAGTTGAAAGAATATTACATCATTCATTCATTTTTCACTTTTTTTTTTTTTTTTTTGTAGAGACAGAGTCTCACTTTATCGCCCTCGGTGGTAGAGTGCTGTGGCGTCACACAGCTCACAGCAACCTCCAACTCCTGGGCTTAGGTGATTCTCTTGCCTCAGCCTCCCAAGTAGCTGGGACTACAGGCATTTTTCACTTTTCAACTCTCTAAACCACAAACATTTGCAAAATACCTGAGACACGGGCTAGCCTCTGGGATGCAAAGAAAAGTAATCAATTCTCTCAGCACTGAGGATAGGCTAAAGAGGAATGTGATTTTTTTTTTGAGACAGAGTCTCACTTTGTGGCCCTCAGTAGAGTGCTGTACAGTCGTAGCTCACAGCAACCTCAAACTCTTGGGCTCAAGCGATCCTGTTGCCTCAGCCTCCTAAGTAGCTGGGACTACAGCCACCCACCAGAATGCCTGGCTATTTTTTTTAAAGACAGCCATTTTTTTTTTCTTTCCTTGGGGGTACAGCTATTTTTTTTAGAGACAGGGTCTTGCTCAGGCTGGTCTTGAACTCCTGAGCGCAAGCAATCCACCCGCCTCAGCCTCCCAGAATGCTAGGATTACAGGTGTGTGTGAGTCACTGCACTAGACACAAATAATTTCTTGAGGTAATGTTCAACTTGGGTAAACACATGAAAGGAATAACCCAGCCCGGTGTCCAGAGCTCTGTGGCTCTGGCTACATACACTGGAGCTGGTGGGTTTGAACCCGGCCTGGCCTGCTAAACAACAATGACAACCACAACAAAAAAATAGCCAGGTGTTGTGGCAAGTTCCTGTAGTCCCAGCACTTGGGAGGCTGAGGCAAGAGACTCACTTAAGCTCAAGTCTGAGGTTGCTATGAGCTGTGTTGTCACAGCACTCTACTGAGGGCAACAAAGTGAGTCTCTGTCTCAAAAAAAAAAAAAAAGAAAAGAAAAGAAAAGGAAAGAATAACCCATGGATGGTGACTCTGTTCTCCAGGAACTGATTTCCATGTTGCTTCCATACGGAATCCTGGCATTGGCCAGGGAATCCCATGGCCAGGTGGACTTTCCTTCCTGCTGGGACCTCCACCTCCGCTGGTGGTGACCCCTGGATTGAAGATCTACCACTTAAGACTCGGGAATCCTAGTGGTGTCTAGTCTTGTGTGTGGAACCCTGCCCCATGGCATCCAGTTCAGAGCTGGACAGGGAAGAGATGCAGAGAGACGGATGAGTGCTCTGCTCCCAGCACAAAACCCTTCTTTCCTACACATTGTTCCTCAGTGTTCAGGTCACTCTCCTTCTACCACTGCAATGTCCTTGAGCCCTGGGTTTGGTGAACGGGCGACCCAAGACAGCCTCGTCCCCTTCGTGTGAGTTTCGTTGGATTCTCACAGAGAGACGTCCTTCAGCTCCTCCCAGGGCCCTTCTCAGGCTTCTCTGTTATCTGCTGTACAGTCAGAGCTTCCGGTGTGGGCTGGGCGGGGAGGGGCGAGGGTGGGCTGGGAGCCGGCCATGTGAGGTCTCCGGAGTTTTAAATGCCCACAGTAGTTATTTGAGAAATGTTCATTGGCTTGATGATTTGGTGAATGACCCGGTAATAATCTTTATCCTTGTTAGAATACACCACAGCCATCGCCACTGGAATGCAGGGGCCAGAATAAACCGAAGGAAAACACCAGCCAAGCCGGGGCAGTATCAGTCTCCACCCCAAACACAGGTGAGAGAAGGCGGTGGGGACGCAGAGGATGACCCTAATTAGGCTAATGATGGCCTCTATCCGGAGATAAGGCCCAGGGCAGCAGAGAGCTCAGCAGACAGCATGCCTGCCTGGGCTGCGCAGGCACACAGCCCCTCCCTCCCAGGACCCCGAAAGACAAGTCCCCCTTCTTTCTTAGGCTTTTTGAGAAGCCTGTCCAAAACGAACTTAACTGCAGGACTGCTCGTCCTTCAGAAGGATTCTCAAGGGTTTCTTTGTCAGGCTGCTGTGGAACATTCGCATTTTCAGACAGTATCTATTAAACTCTGAGGCCAGGGTGGGGAGCAGAGCGAACATTCAGAATGAAAGGGTTAGAATCGACTTCTGGTTGAAGATCTACCAGAGTTTAGGAAAATGTCTTTTTGATCATATAAAGGAAACGCTTTTCCGGCCTCCTAAGAGGGAGACACCCACGTGAAGGACGAGCCAGAGGGGGAGAAGCAACTGTGGGGTGTGGAAATCCTGGGTCACTTAGGGCGCTAACTGGGGGCTCAGTTTGGGCCACAGCCATGTTTTTGGCCTGCGCAAAATTGAACTGTTTGGGGAGGGAGTTGCAAACATTTAAGAATCAGATTTCACAGAGAATGTGGACTGTATGGCCTCTTAGAACGTTGTAATGTTCACCAAGCCTGCGTCCTGCATTCCTGCAATGGCAGCACCGGCTGGACCCTGACATCGGGGACATGGGACTCAGTACCCCCGACCCCCGTCCCAGAGGACCCTCCGTCCTTCATCCCAGCCCTGGCAGGGCAATCCCTCCCATCCCTTACCTCCTTTCTCCCTGGCACCCTCCTTTAGCCTAGGGCAAATGCATTCAGCAAATAAATACACCCAAGCCTCTCCCCTGTTTAAGGAAACTGTCCCTCAAGCCCAACCCCCTTTTACTATAGTGCTATTCTTTTTTCTTTTTTTTTCCTTTTTTTGGTGCTATTCTTTCAGAGCCAACAGATTTCCAAGGCTCACCCCTTCTTTCTGTCACTTCTATTCACTCCACTGCCCCACTCCTGGCTTGCACCCCTTCCACTCAAACTGCTCTTGTTTATTATGCTTTATTCTGCCCAGGGCCATCTCTGGGCACGTGGTGCCACCGCATCAGTCACCACCTCCTTAACATCTCCCGTGTCTTTGATTTTTGTTACTAACTACAATTGCCTCCTGTCTGCCTATCTCAGATCTAGGCCTCCATGGATGGAGTGAGTTTAAATAGGGGTCAGTCTAAAATTAAAAAATCAGATCATGCTACTCCCTTCCTCAAAATTTTTCAGTGTCCCCTCGTGGCTTTCAGGGTAAAGTTCCCTTCCTTGGCTTAGCACCCAAGGCCGTTGTGACCTGGCTCCCCCCTCAGCCCCCACCTCTCCGTATGTACCCCTCACTCCAGAGGTACCAAAGTGCTTGCTTGTCCCCAAACCCAGGGTGCCAGTCCATGCTCCTGCGTCTTCCCGATGCTCTTCCACACCCACTTATGCCCTGTCTCACTAGGCCTTGCATCACCATGCCAGGGTACCTGGGCCTCCAAGTCTGGGCTCAGATAATGATTGCAATTATCCTTGCCGGGGATGGCTCTTTTCCCTGCTCTGATCACGGATGCTTCCTTGGAACACCTTGTGGCTGAGTGCGGTGGCTCACGCCTGTAATCCCAGCACATGGGAGGCCGAGGTGGATGGATTGCCTGAGCTCACAGGTTTAAGACCAGCCAGAGCCAGAGTGAGACCCTGTCTCTAAAAAATAGCCGCTCATTGTAGCAGGCACCTGTAGTCCCAGCTACTTAGGAGGCTGAGGTTAGAGAGTCACTTAAGCCCAAGAGTTTGAGGTTGCTGTGAGCTGTGACTCCATAGCACTCTACTGAGAGCAACAAAGTAAGGCTCTGTCTCAAAAGAAAAAAAAGAAGCTTGGCACCCGTAGTACAGTGGTGACAGAGTCAGCCACATACACCAAGGCTGGTGGGTTTGAACCCAGCCCGGGCCAGCTAGAACAATGGCAACTGCAACCCAAAAATGGCAGGGTGTTGTGGCAGGCACCTGTAGTCCCAGGTACTAGGGAGGCTGAGGCAAGAGAATCGCTTAAGCCCAAGAATTGGAGGTTGCTGTGAGCTGTGATGCCATGGCACTCTGCCCAGGGCAACATGTGAAATGCTGTCTCAAAAAAAAAAGAAAGAAAGAAACTGACTTACGTATTCCCTGACTTCCATGGACTTTGAAGCTGGAGTTTTGTGTAAACTTTACTTCTCAGGAATGCCAGAAATGAACCTTTCCTGCCCCTGCCATGAGCTTCCAGCTTCTCTAAATCAACTTCTCAGGGGACTCTGCCATCCCCTTCCTATTTAACAACCCATTTGAACATAGCGTGGTTTTTCTCACAGCAACACATCACTCATGAGTCATTTTGGTAAAAAAGAAGAAAATCAGTCACAGAACCGCTGCTGGTCTTTGAGATAAGGCTGTGTGGTTCACACCGGCAGAGCTTTTGAATCAACACAGCTATACTGTGTCCTAAATGTTCAAGGAAGTTTCGAGGGGTGAGATGCTAGAGTCGAGGCTACAAATGTGACCCATGAAGTCGTGGTGCTGGATGTCCTACTGTGCTGCTTTACAGCCTGTAGCCAAGTGAACAAGAGCCCCGCTGTGAAACTGAACTGCTTGGGGTCCAGTCCCACCCCTTGGCCTGTGAGGTTAGGGTGTGCACTCACATGCTGGCTGTGAGGATTCAGCCGGTCAGCACCGGCACAGTACTGAGCGCTGCACCTGACGCGCTCAACAAATCTGAGCTGAAAGGTTGGTGCCCTTTTATTGGTGTCTCACTGGCCGGGTCACCAGAGCAGCCATCAGATTTTCCCTACCATTCGTGGTCCCCAGTGCCCCTGTTCCTGTTGTTTTACACACTTCCCTGTACCCTCCTTCCCCCGTGGCTCCCTCTGCTTCTCTGGCCACTTCATTCCAATTCTCTGCTTTTGGGGGTCCTTTTATCTGGAACAGGCTTCCTTTTTTTTTATGAGATAGACTCTGTCACCCTCAGTAGAGTGCAGTGACATCATAGCTCACAGCAACCTCAAACTCGTGGGTTCAGGCTCAGCGCCTATGGCTCAACGGGCTAAGGCACCAGCCACATACACCTGAGCTGGCGGGTTTGAATCTAGCCCGGGCCTGCCAAACAACAATGACGGCTGCAACCAAAAAAATGGCCGGGCATTGTGGCAGGCGCTTGTAGTCCCAGATACTTGGGAGGCAGAGGCAGGAGACTCGCTTGAGTCCAGGAATTGGAGGTTGCTGTGAGCTGTGATGTCATAGTACTCTATCCAGGGTGACAACTTGAGGCTCTGTCTCAAATAAAAACAAAAAACTTGGGTTCAAGCAATTCTCTTGCTTCAGCCTCCCGAGCAGCTGGGACTATAGGCTCCCACCACAGCACCTGGTCTTGAACTCCAGAGCTCAGGCGATCCACCAGCCTCGATGTCCCAGAGTGCTAGGATTATAGACATGAGCTACCGTGCCGGTCCAGGTCATCTATTTTTTTTTTTTTTTTTAGAGACAGACTCTCACTTTATCTCCCTCGATAGAGTGCTCACAGCAACGTCCAACTCCCAGACTTTAGGTGATCCTATTGCCGCCCTTCAGAACTTTTTTTATCTTCCCAAATGGAGACCTCATGGCCATAATACACTAAGTCCTCATTCCCTTTTCCCACCCTTCCACTTCCTGACTCTATGGATCTGACTACTCTGGGAACCTCATGTAAGTGGGATCACAGTTGTCCTTTTGTGTCTGGCTCACTTCACTTAACATAATGTCTTCAAGATTCATCTGGGTCAGAATTTCAATTCTTTTTAAGACAATAATATTGCATCGCGTGTGTGTGCCACATTTTGCTTATCCATGCACCTGTTGGGTATTTGGGTTGTTTCCACCTTTTGGCTGTTGTGAATAATGCTGTAGGAACGTGGGTACAGAAATACCTCTTCGAGTTCCCACTTTCAATTCTTTTGGGTATATACCCAGTCATGCAATTGCTGGATTCTGTAGTCCGGTCGTTACGCAAATTGGACTTTATAAGTCAGGAAAGGAGTTTGAAAACTTGATGGGAAAACCCCCTCTTATCCGTCAGCTCTCTCCACCGCTTTCTCCCATAGACTTTACCGCACCAGATGGCAGGTGGTTCAGGTGAAAACTCTGACATCATTCTAACTCCTCTTACTCTTTTACACCAGATATTTCGTCGATTGGCAATTCCCATCAGCTCCATTTTCCATATCCCGAATTTAGTCGCTTCTCCCTGTCTCCACTGCCACCACCCTGATCTAAGCCACCACCTTCGCCATCTGGATTACGGCCATTGTTTCCCGATTGCTCTCCCTACTTTGGCCTCAGTCCTCTGTGGTCTCAGCACAGCAACAAGACTGACCCTTTTCAAATTGGAGGCAAAGCTCAAGTGCGTGTTTCCACACACATGGTACTCACTGCTCTTGTGACTTCATTTTTCTCTCCCTCATGGAGCTCAGGCCACAAGGGCTGTCTTGCAGTTCCTTGATCTGGCAGCCAAGTTCCCACTTCAGGGCTTTTGCAGTTGCTGTGAACTATGCCTGGAATGTCCTTCCCCTTATAATGTCACTTGACCAGAAAGGCCTTCTCTGACTCCTTCCATGAAGTAACAAGCACTCCCTCTCTGACTTCAGGTACCTCCTTTGCTTTTTACTCTGCTTTCAAATTCTTCACTTACTTACTGCTCTCTGATGTATATTAAACCTAATGTTTTTTTGCAGTTTTTTTTTTTTTTTGGCTGGGGCTGGGTTTGAACCTGCCACCTCCGGCATATGGGGCTGGCATCCTACTCCTTCGAGCCATAGGCGCTGCCCCAACCCTCATGTTTTTTGTTTCTTTCTCCCTCATTAGAATGTAAGCTCCCTGATGTCAAGGGCTTTGTTTCCTGTTGTAGCCTTTGTGGGTCTTAGTTCTCTATCTACAAAACAAACTAGGGTTTCCTTCCAGCTCTGACATTTCCGTTTTGTGAGACATGATGGGCAGAAATGCCCATTTGGACAAAGGGAGAAACACTTTGTTAGTGTCAAGGCCTGAGCACTGGCAGTGAGAATGGATAAGCAACTACATTTCCTGAGGTCTTCGTTCATGGTTGACCTTCTCCAGGTGGACTTTGCTGAGGAGTCTGCATAAAATCACACCCATCTCCATCCCATTTACCTGATTTCATTTTTCTTCACAATGTTCTATGCATTTGAGGAAATCAGACTTTTATTTTTGGTTATTTCTTATTATCTGTCTTCTCCTTTTAAAAGTAAACTCCAGAAGGAGGAGGCTGTTTTAGGACTGTGTCCTCAGTGCTTTGAAACAGTGTCTGACATTCACTGGGCCCCTAATTAACATTTGCTGAATGGACTAAGGACCTGGCACTTCTGCAAAGTGCTTTATGCTTAATCCACAGGTGTACACAGGAAGTGTCATTTGTGGCCTATGCAATAGCTGAGAAAACGGAGGCTTTGCAAAGTTGGATAACGTGTCCGTGTCAGAGCTGGGACTTGGTGTGCTTGTTCTCAGCTTTGGCAGCCATCAATTGGGTGGGTCCCGGTACCAAACGCATCAGGGCACAGATGGGTTATATTGCGGCTCCGTCTTTTAATTCTTTCTCCCTAACACCGCTCTGCACATGCGCTTCTTCGCTCTGATTACGTAGAGAACACATTGTGCAGATCATTTTGGCAGAGGGCAGAATGTCCGAACTGGATGGTTTGTTAGTGATCTTCTGGTTCCACTCGTCCCTTTCGATTTAAAGCTAAAGAAACTGAAACCCAAAAAGGTTGAGTGGCTCCTGACTCCTGCATCATCTTGAGCTATGAGCTGATTGATTTGCAAACCAGGAATGTTCTGGTAAACCAGAAGGCCCGATGGACCCTGACGCCATCTCCGTTTAGTGACCCTTGGGCTATGGGCCTGTCTGCGGAGTCTCCTGTAATGTGGGTGCTGGTGGAGGGCCTCCCCTCTGATCACGCCATCCTCTATGCAGCGCTTCTTGGTATGAAACCATGTCTTTCAAAAAATCATCTTTTTGGTGTTCAAATGCACAAGGAGGGTGAGTCTCAGGACCATTCTGTGGACATTTTCATGTCTTTGCGTTCCTGACGGTTGCCTTGTCTTTTTCCTCTTCAGCCTCTAAAGGGTTAAATGCTACCAGGAGGAAGCAGGGCAGATTCTCCTGTCATTCTGCACATTAGGAATGAGGAATACTCACGGCTTATTGATGTTACGATCATAGATAAAATGTTCCTGTTCCTCTTTGTTACACACAGAACTGCAGGGAGCAGCACAACATGAACTTGAGTAGTGCGGTCTCCACTCTGCTGTGGGGAGAAGTTCAGGGGCAAAGAGTATTGAAGAGGGAGGGTACACGGTCAGGTTCAAATAGGAACGAACCCTTACCAACTGTTTTCTATGTGCCAGGGATGACACTAATGCTTTCCATGACTGAATTCACTTAATCCTCATACTATCCTTTGGAAGTAGGTACAGTTATATCTGCAGTTTGCAGTGGAGGGATCTGAGGCACAGAAAGATGAGGGAATTTGCCCAAAGTCATGGTGAGCTGGTAAGGGCAAAGCTAGGATTTTAACGCAGAATGACTCCAGAGTCATTTCCGTTAAACCCTATGTCCTATGGTGTGTCAGTGGAGGCTTCATGAAGGAGGTGAGACTTGAGCTGGGCCATGAAGAGAGGCCTCCAGCCTGGGGACAATCTGAGGATGGCCCAGGGATGGAGTGAGCATGGCAGACCCAACAGGGAAGAGGAGACTGATTTTATTTAGCAAAAGCCGTGCAGTGGGGAGCAGTGGGGGAAGATGGTGGGACACTGGGGTAAGGACAGATTATAGAAGATCTTAACATCTAGGCAGAGGGTTTAGACTTGATTAGAAGGACACAGCCTTTGATGAGCGTTGGATGACGTGCTAGAAGCAGAAGATTGGGGAGATTTTTGGATGGCAGTGGTGGGTCTGGGGGTAGGAGGTATGGAGGCAGGAGTGAGGCACTGGGGGGGTCTAGCTGGGATGGTGCAGGAATGGAAGAAGTGGGAAGCCTGTGACACCATCCTCCTCATCGAAGCTTCTTCCTGGTGAAGGATCAGCCCAGCAACTACACACGCTCCTCGGGTTTCTCCCATCAGTTACTCATGGAAGGCAAACTCTGGACTTTTGGGGGGAAGGTGGAGGATATTATTTATTGGGGTCTGTTTTCCTGTGGGTGGCTGTCCTTGTTCAGGCAAGGAGTGTTTCTCCAAGCCACTGTGCATTCCAGCCTGGTCAGATCAGAAGGCAGCAAATCCAGGGGGGGATTTTTTCTTTTTTTTCTGCATGCAGAATTCCTTGCATAGTGGAGAGCTCAGGAAGGAAGGGTCTGTTTGGGTACAGAGGTCAGGGCTTCAGAGTTCAGGGCCCACTGAGAAGGGTCAACCCCTTCTATGCTAATTTCAAGGTTGCTTGACAAGCCTCTGAATTGAGGGGCCTGGAAAGAACTCTGTCGTAAGCAACAATTTAATTTACCCCTCAAGCTTTATTTCCTCGCACCCCTAAAGTATCAACGCTAAGGGGATTTAGAAAGAGGCAAGATTGGCAGGAGTGAAGGCTCTGTGGCTCTCACTGTCCAGGCCGGCTGGCCACTGCAGGCACAGGCAGGGGAGCTGAGGGGGGACCTTCCTGGCAGGAAGCGAGGTCTGAGCGAGGCTTCTCAATCCCTGCCAGCTGTCTTCCTGCTCAAAGCTGGGGGAAAGTGGTGTGATGTCCTCCTACAAATCCAACAGAATCAAGCCAGAAGAAACACCTAGCACCTTAGCTCTCTCTCCCGTGCATTCCAGCACCTGGGAAACCAGCCAAGTTTGCTTTAACTTCTTACTGAAGTAAAAAAACAGTTGAGATATGAGTCTTCCCTAAAGCCACTTTGGAATACTTCCAAGAAAAGTTTCACGGCAAAAATAGGCAAAAGGACAAGATTGCACACCGGGCTGGGTCACCCACTTGGAGAGCCGATTCCAGAAAGAGAACTTCGATTTCAGGTCTTATCGGTTTCACGAAGAGTGGAAGGAGGCGATGGGAGGCATTTGGTCAGAGAATCGGAGGCCTGGTACTTGTCTGGGATGTTCTCCTCTGTTTGATGACAGGCTCTTAGGGAAATATCTTAGCAAATATCTTAGTAAAAGGGTTATGAACAGTCGGGCAACCTTTTAACCCTCTTTGTTCTTAAGGCAAAGATGTTAGCCTGACAAAAATGTTTAGGTAATCTCCCAGGGTGTTTACCACTTTACAAACCCCAAACTACCCAAGTAATGGATCTCTAAAACAAAAATAAATAAGTGAAGCTCTTAAAAAAATTTATCTGGCTATCTTATTACAGTAAGTGCTGAAGTGGGTGGACTTCGTTATCATAACAGTAGCAACTCGAGTGAAACACTTGTGTGTCTAGCCTTTGAACATTGTTTTTTTGTCATTTTAACACTTACCTCTTTTCTAAGCATTTCTAGAGGTGGTCAATCTGGGAGAAGTAAAAGAAGAGAAAAAAATCAAAGAAGAGACACTTTTGCATCACTGTTCCTCTGAGATCTTGAAAGTGTTTACAATAACTAGGTGATAGCTACTGTGTCCTAGGTCTGTGAGAAGGCCTGGGGTGATCCCTGGCCTTCTCACTAAGGGACTAAGCTGCTATCCCACCTAGCCCCTGGGCTCTGGCTGAACAGAAGGGAATGTGTGTGCTGACCAAGCTGATCACAGCCCACCACACCTGCTGGGGAGGCTGTGGGAGGAGGTCAGAGATCAGAAAACGCAGGGCAGATGGGGAGGTAAGGAGGCCCTGAGATAACACTGTTTTCTGCAGAGGGGCATTCCCAGGAGCCCTCTGAATTAAAGCACTGCCACTGACCGGGCTTCCCTGGGCTCTTGCAACACCATCCTGGCCTGCTTTCATTTCCTCAAATGAACCAGGAACCTCTGGGCCCTTGCACCTGCTATTCCTGGGCTAGGAATGCCCTGAAGCCAATTGTCCTTCAGGTTTGGGCACAGCCATCACTACCTGGGGGAAGTCTTCCCCCAGGGCTCCATCAGGGTCTCCTTTCAGGTGTTCTGCTGACTCTCTACATCTGACTCTGTAGCTCTCCCTGCCCTTGTAGCGGCTCCTCTGGGTCCTTACCTCTCACCAGGTGGTCCACCTGTTACCAGGTGTTCCTTTCTGGCAGGTAGCTTTTTGGAGACCTGAGAATGGGAGAAGGGAAACCTCTGCTGTCTGCAAGTGTCCGGATGTTGGGACATCATCTGCTCACCCTTGTAATCAATTCCCAGGATCCAGCACAGGGCCAGGGTGCTCAGTAAATGTTCCTGAACTTACTGAAGGTCAAACTCATGTTTGCAGAGCAGCTGTCACATGCCTGGCCTTAATATTCCTTATCTCATGGGGCCCTCACAATGGTTGTGAGGAGAGTGTTGTGTCCATTCAAAGATAAGGAAACCGAGGCTCAGTAGGTTTGACCACTTGGCCAAGGTTACACACCTGTTAAGTGGTAGTAATTCTCAGTTCTTAAATTTAGGGTTCATAGGACTCACGGGGGAGTGCGTCAAAAATGGAAGTGTCTGGGTTCTATCCCCAAGATTCTGATTTTTGTCATAGGATTTAAAAATTGTATTTATTTATTTTTAAAGTTATTAATATTATTATTATTATTATTATTATTTTTGTAGAGACAGAGTCTCACTTTATCGCCCTAGGTAGAGTGCCGTGGCGTCACACTGCTCACAGCAACCTCCAGCTCTTGGGCTTAAGTGATTCTCTTGCCTCAGCCTCCCTAGTAGCTGGGACTACAGGCGCCCGCCACAGCGCCC
>CAUYON010160918.1:0-20850 GCA_963573935.1 Arctocebus calabarensis
CCAGCTACTTGGGAGGCAGAGGCAAGAGACTTGCTTGAGCCCAGGAATTGGAGGTTGCTGTGAGCTGTGATGCCACAGCACTCTATCCAGGGTGATAGCTTGAGGTTCTGTCTCAAAAAAAAAACACTAAACTAAAAAAGAAAAAGTCTAAAGGTGGGAAGGGGCAAGTCAGTGCAGAGGCAGGAAGTGAGTGACTTTTCCAATTTCTTGCAAGGAAGAAGTAAAATCTGAGAGACAAGATAGTCATAGAATTTTTACATTCAAAAGATTCTATGTATTTCAATGAATGTCTATTTTTAGAACATCGACATTAGCATGAATCAGTCAGAACCTGGTAGATAAATGTAAGAGTTATTTTTACTTTTTATGCAATAGTTGCTTGTTGTAAAAAGCCTAACAGAAGAGCCTGGCAGTGCACGTCTCAGAGGTAGCCACCATTCAAGTTATTTCAAGTCCTCCAAGAAAATACCAATGCACGTTCCTTCTTTTTAAGCAATGATGAGTATTATATAATGTACCACTGAGTGTTAAGACTTGTTTTTTCACTTAGTATTAATAATTGACCTTCAATCACACTCCAGGTCAACACGCAAGGTCAACCGTACCTTTCTAAGACTTCTGTGGTCATCCACCACACAGCTGCAGGCTAACCTGACCAGTCCTGTCCTCATAGAAATTTTGGTTGCGTCCCACTAATTGACCTTACAGAGAATGCTCTTCTGAACGACCTTGTACACATTCCTGTGCATATTTAACCAAATTAATTCCATGAGAGAAATTCCTATGAGTAGAATTGCTTTGTCAAAAGGCATTCATATTTTTATATTTATATTTTGGTAGCTATTGCTAAATTGTCCTCTGATCAATCTGGCTCCCCCCACAGTGTAAGGATTCTTTCACCAAACAGTCTCTGGCTAAAGGATTAAATTTTCTTTCTTTCTTTTTCTTTTTTGAGACAGAGCCTCAAGCTGTTACCCTGGATAGAGAGCTGTGGCATCACAGCTCACAGCAACCTCCAATTCCTGGGCTCAAGCGAGTCTCTTGCCTCCGCCTCCCAAGTAGCTGGGACTACAGGTGCCTGCCACAAGGCCCGGCTGTTTACTGGTTGTAGATGTCATTGCTGTTTGGCAGGCCCAGGCTGGATTCAAACCCGTCAGCTCTGGTGTATGTGGCTGGTGCCTTAGCCACTTGAGCAATAGGCGCCGAGCCAGATTAAATTTTCTTGGTAATAAACAGATGATTTCTGTTCCATTGTGTCCACTTATCTATACAATGTCCATTATTTACACAGTACATGCACTTTTTATTTGACCAAAGACAAGCGGGTGAAAGGGCAAGATTTACATAGGTCTGTCCTACACTAATTCAAGTATGAGGATCAGAAACTAAAATTAGCAAAATAAATCCAATGGAAAGTTACATAACCCAATCCAAAGGAACATATAAATGATTTGGGTATTAAAGAAATGCCTGTACATCCAAGTAGGCAGGGGTAATTTAGAATTGCCTATAGCTAGTAACTACTCTTTTTTTTTTTTTTTTTTTTTGAGACAGAGCCTCAAGCTGTCACCCTGGGTAGAGTGCTGTGGCATCACAGCTCACAGCAACCTCCAATACCTGGGCTCAAGCGAGTCTCCTGCCTCTGCCTCCCAAGTAGCTGGGACTACAGGCACCCACCACAACGCCTGGCCATTTTTTGGTTGCAGCCGTCATTGTTGTTTGGTGGACCCGGGCTGGATTCGAACCGGGCTGGATTCGAACCCGCCTGCTCAAGTGTATGTGGCTGGCTCCTTAGCCCGTTGAGCCACAGGCGCCGAGCCAGTAACTACTCATTTACAAGTGTAAATCATAACTAGCTAGCTTTTGAACTGGGCTGCCTATGTGTTGGAATTGCTCTTGCTCTTTACATATACACATGTTAACTTACTTAATCTTCACAACTCTGTGAGGTAGGCACTATGATTATCCCTATTTTATGGATTGTAAAAATGAGGCACAGTAATATGACAAAGGTCACGCAGCTAACACAAAATCAGAAATCAAACCAGCCATCTTGACTGTAGCCTTTGGACTTTGAACTATCAGGCTCTATTTGATATTTATTTATTTACTTATTTTGAGACAGTTTTACGTTGTCACCCTGGATAAAGTGCCATGGGGTCACAGCTCACAGCAACCTCAAACTCTTGGGCTCAAGCGATTCTCTTGCTCTAGCTTCCCAAGTAGCTGGGACTATAGGTGCCACAATGCCTGGCTATTGTTAGAGATAGGATCTCGCTGGGGCTCAGGCTGGTCTCCAGCTCGTGAGCTTAGGCAATCTACCTGCCTGAGTGCTAGGATTATAGGCATGAGCCACTGCGCCCAGCCCAGGCTATATTTGATTCATTTTCTATAAAGCTGTTCATCATAGTATTTACAAGGGGAAAATTGCAAGTTCCTTCCCTGCCTCTGAGTTGGAGGTGCCCCTAATACCAGGATGCTGCTGTGACTGGATCATATGTTTTACATTTTATTTTGCTTTTCTATGTGTCCTCTGGTGCCCACATATTGCTTTTTGATGAAGAAAAAAAGGGGGAGGGCTGGGCATGGTGGCTCACGCCTGTAATCTCAGCTTGCTGGGAGGCCAAGGCAGGTGGAGTGCCTGAGCTCAGGAGTTAAGAGACCAGCCTAAGCCAGAGCGAGACCATGTCTCTAAAACTAGTTGGTCGTTGTGGTGGGTGCTGGTAGTCCCAGCTACTCAGGAGGCTGAGGCAAGAGGATCACTTGAGTCCAAAAGTTTGAGGTTACTGTGAGCTGTGATCCCATTGCACTCTATTGAGGGCGACAAAGTGAGCCTCTGTCTCAAAAAAAGAAAAAGAAAAGAAAATGAAGTTACTTTAAAATATTGATAGTTTTTAAGGACAGAGCATTTTCTTTTTTCTTGTTCTTTTTTTTGTTTTTCTTTTTTGCAGTTTTTGGCTGAGGCTGGGTTTGAACGCGGCACCTCCAGTATATGGGGCCATCGCCCTACTCCTTGAGCCACAAGCACCACCAGGACAAAGCATTTTCAATACCAAAATGTGGTTCACCTTGCAAATATCTTATCTAACCTCAAATACCAACAGCCACTCAGCACTGGGATGGTTTCATTCCATGTAATCACAAAACCACGTGGACATCAGAGGCAAAGGTTCACAGTTCCCAACTATAACACACACACACACACACACACACACGCGTGCGCGCGCGCACCATGTTGGGGTCCCATATACCCAATCTGGAAGACGCCGTCTGCCTGTGAAACTTGATCCAGACCTGAACATCATAGCCTCTGTCTCCCCAGAGGAATTTACCCCTGGACAGGAGGAAGATGAGCAAAAACAATGACTACAAAGATGAAAGAAAGAAACAGATAAATGAAACAAACACAAAAGCAGCATTTTAGAGAGCTACTATCTGCTATGGAAAAGAGGAAAAAGTACTTCTGCCTGGAGCAGGATTAGGAGGCAGCATTTGAAATAGGCCTTAATGGGCTGGGCACCTTGGCTCCTGCCTGTAATTCTAGCACTCTGGGAGGCCACGCCGGTGGATCACCTGAGCTCCGGAGTTCAAGATGGCCCAACTTCCGCTCTGGGCCATAGCACAGTGGTTATGGTGCTGAACCAGTCTGAGCAAGAGTTGGACCCGTTCTCTACTAAAAACAGAAAACTAGCCAGGCGTTTTGGTGGGTGCCTGCAGTCCCAGCTACTCAGGAGGCTGAGGCAGGAGGATCACTTGAGCTGGTGACCTCTGTGACCTTGGGCAAGTTCCATGAGCACAGTTGACTCATGTGAAATAAAGATGGGAATGTCTCCTTCATACGATCCTTGCAGTGATGACAGGAAGGCGGGCAGGTGAAGCACTGAGGTGTCCAGCACACGCTATTCACAAGATGAGGGCACGCGGTTGCCAGTATGGTTGAGTGTCGACTGTGGCAAATTACAGCAGGGTGGGCTGGTCTTTTCTGTAAAGGGCCGATCCTAAACACAGGGTGTCCCAAAAGTCACCTCTAAAGTCTCCGTACGTAGGGAAAATGGGAAATTGTAGCTAAATGTAGCTTTATTTACAAAATATTCATCACAGCATTTTACAAAATACATACAAAATCTCCCGTTCATGCTGGCCCCTGTTTGATTCCCAGTGTTGCAGACAGGCTTCCTTCTCATGTATGTCCTCTTTCCCTCAAAAAAATGGCTACATAATTTGCAGAACCTGATGCAAAATAAAAATGCAGGACACTTTATTCAAGAACCTAAGAATTTAAATACGTGAGCCCAGGAGTTCGAGGTTGCAGTGAACTATGACGGCACCACTATACTCCAGCCCAGGTGACAGAGACCAGGCTCTTACAAACAAAAGGATTCAATATCTGCACAGTGACAGCAGAGGGGGCAGCCAAATGCAGGGCCTCCTGATGACACAGGTCACAGGCCCATGAAGATGGTCCAACATCGGCTCGGCGGCCGTAGCACAGTGGTTACGGTGCCAGCCACATGTACTGAGGCTGGCAGGTTCGAACCCCCTCAGGCCAGCTCAACAATGACAACTGCAAAAAAAAATAGCTGGGCATTCTGGCGGGTGCCTGTAGTTCTAGCTACTTGGGAGGCTGAGACAAGAGAATTGCTTGAGCCCAAGAGTTGGAGGTTGCTGTGAGCTGTGATGCCACAGCACTCTACCGAAGGCGACATAATGAGACTCTGTCTCAAAAATGGCCCAGCTTCTTCAACCCATGCAGCTCTTCCTGGTGACCTGAGGATCCCCTATGAGGCTGGCATCCTTTCCTTCCCCCGGGGGATGCCGTGTCATCCTCTTACCCGTCTGGCTCTCTTCCCTTCCCCCTACTCTCTTCCCTTTTCTAATACAAAATAAACGTATCCTTTCCTATCCTAATCTTGGCCAAGAGCCCTGTTTTCCAGTCTTTTATCTCACGGCACACTTGAACCTGTAGTTAAACTTGGCAGCACGCTTAAATTATGTTGATCAAAAAAAGAGAGAGAGAGAGAGAGAGAGAGAGAGAATCACCTATGAAACTTTACAAAGTCCAAATGCCCAGGCCCCTTTCTCCAGCCTCCCTGGGGACTGCAGCAGGTAGATGGTGGAGAAAGGATGGCCCAGAGCTGCAGACTAGCTGGGAAGACTGCCATGGACCGACGACACAAGGGGAGGTGCGGGTGCTCCCAATAAAGTCCCCCGAAATAGAGACACCTGCTTTAGGAATACATCAGGGTCTTCAGGACCTGGCCAGGGGTAACAGAGAGAAGCTGCCACCACCCTTTAACCAGCCTGTTACCTCCAGGGGAGCAGAAGACACTCATTGGTCCTGCAGGTTCAGTAGGCACAAGCCCCTTCCAGAGGGATCTGCTTCCCAGCATCCTTTGCTGAGGTATGACGTGGGACTGGGTGGGAAGGTGAGCAGAAGTTTTGTGGGCAACTTTCCGGCAGTGTTAAGAGCAGGGGGCATGCCCTTCTGCCCTGGTTGAAGACCTGGGACGGGGGGTATGGGAAGAAAGGCCGTGATCTCTACGAAGCATAGGGCCACAGTGCTAGTGCTTGGCAGTTCTTTCTCTAAAAAAGTGCCACAAAGGTTTTGTTAAGCTAGTAGATTTGTTAGGCCCAACGCCTGACATGGCCCATTTTATAGGTGAGCAAACTGAGACTCAGATGTTATCCCTCCCTGCCTGGATGAGGCAGGGTTTATCCCATCTCCTTGTCCAGCTCCACTAGCTTACACCACAAGGTGGGTGGTTTCTCAGAACAGAAGGGTAGTCACCAGGGGCTGGGGAATCCGAGGATATAGTTTAGGTTATGCAACAAACAAGCCCTGGGATCTCCGGCCTAGCCTGGGTGGTGATGGTAGTTAGTCTGGGGGGGTCATCACACGAGGCTTATGTATATCCAGTCTTCACATTGCACACATACACTCTTTGTCAGTTAAATATTTTTAAAAGGGCAATTTCTTTGAGATTGTTCTGCCTCACAATCCTAGCTATGTTTTGTTTTAGGAAGTTTCTTTACATCCTTCAATATCTGCATTTGAAAGAGGGGCAGGGACTAGGTGTGGTGGGAGAGGCAGGGAGCCTCAGGCATCAATGTATGGTGATGTACTGAATTTCAGTAGACCAAGGGAAATATTATAATGCATTTTTTTTTTAAAGAATGCAAAAGAAATCCAGAGTGAGGGAAACATCAACTTCAGCCCCAGACTTGTAAGGGCCTGCCTTGCCCTTCTCACAGGGCAACTCTGATAAAACTTTGAAGCTACTGAGCCATAGGGCTAAGCTTACTGATTTTAAAACATGATTTGATGACTGAGGTTTTTGGTGCTCCCTGAATTCTTGTGCGTGGGATAAAGGCTGTGCCTCACCTTAGTCTCAGCTCAGGAGAGCACCTGTTTCTAGGAGGCGAAACCAGGTCAAGCAATCCACGTGGGGTCAGGATTCCAGGGGTTCGGTGTCTCACTGAGTCATGAAGGCAACAGGTGTTGGGGTCCATACTTCCTCAAAGAAGTACTTTATACAGGAACAAACTTAAAAAACACGTTCTACAGCGTCTAAAAAGCAGCAAAAGACCTTGAGCAGAGAAGCAAAAGCGTATGGCCTTGATCTCTGGACTCTTCACTGAGGATTTTAGAGTTGATCTGAATAGAGGCTAGAAGGATCCATTCTTTCCTCAACACCTAACCGGGGACACATCCGCCTATGGCCTAACCAGCTCCGTGAACAAATGTCAATAACCCCTTGTGTGTTTTTTTTATAATCCTCTGGCGTAACTTCTTGACCTTTGGAGAGTTGTCCAGGTTTGACAATTTTCTCCGAGACAAAGGAGATTCTGAAGGCACCTGGGCAGACTTCCTAAAGCCAGGACCCATCTCCCCATCGCCCAGTCCCAAGGCATATGGCCCCACCTTAAAACACCCAATGCTATCCATTAGTCTGGGAAGTGGATTTGACATAGCTTTTCCAGTTCTCCCAACAGGATGTCTATTATATTAAATCCTCTCTTCCTTGGCAATTCTCATCTTAATAATTTGGATCTTTGTTTGACAAGCAACTAGACTGAGGCCAAAACCCCCTTGCAGTTTTACCACCGCCAAGAAAAAACTCACATTATCTCTAGAAACCTTTTTTTTCTGCAGACAGGGTCTCAGTATCACCCAGGTGGAGTATACTGGTGTCATCACAGCTCACAGCAACCTCCAACTCTTGGGCTTAAGTGATTCTCTTGCCTCAGCCTCCCAAGTAGCTGGGACTACAGGTGCCTGCCAAGATGCTCAGCTATTTTTCTTGGTTGCAGTTGTTGTTGTTTTAGCTGGTCCCGGCCAGGTTTGAACCCACCTGTGGGTGGCGCCCTACCCATTGAGCACTGGCACCACCTGCTAATTCATTTCAGATCAGAACACTCTAGCAAGGTTTGGTTTATAATGAACCGTGCAGAAAACAGCTAGGCACTTGTTTTTGTAAAGTTTTATCGACACACAGACGTGTTTTTTCTTCTAGTCTATGGTTAATTTAGTGCTAAAAACAGAGCTTGGTAGTCGTGAGAGACTTATGGCTCACCAACGCCTACAATAGAGGGTAGCCATAAAATTTGTGTGCCCTGTATTTGATATCTAGACCAGAGTGTTTTGCTCACCTGTGCTCTATTTGGAATCCAAATTTGCTAGGAGATACCAGGTTGGACCTAAAAGCCTTGAAGTCCATGTAAATGTCAACAAAATTGCTTTCTTTTAAAACGATTGGTATCTTTCCTGTTTAACTGAAGAGCTATAACACCAGAAGTACAAGGGACATTTATGTGATTTCGATCTATGGGTTCCCACTTAAAAGGTCAACAACCCTTCTGTTTCTAGAACAGAAACACAGATAAAACTCATGACAGACAGCAGAAAAGTAACAATAGAATCTGTACCGCAGCACCCGCCTTCAGTAACCAAACACTTTTCTGATCAGAAACAATAGCTCAAAAGCAAAGAAGTGATGAATTCTACCTTGGGTCTCTGCCATCATTATTTTAATCTTTTTTCTTACAACAGAGATTCAAATAATATGCTATCATATACCTGTTGTAAAACAAGCAGTCAGATTTGTCCAAACTGTCATTAACAAAAAAAGCTATGTAACTATTTCCTAAGATAGTCCCCTATATACAGTCTACAAAAGTTTGCTTTCATATCCTTTTATCAAGTTTACTAAGAAACAACGGCTCCGTTTAATGTTTTTAAAATCATAGATGTTTAGCTTAAGGGCTTACAAGAATTTATATTTTAAGACAGCAGTATTTGGAAAAAGTGGCAAAAAGTAGATTAGATAAAGCAGCTTGGGTAAGTTATAAATCCACTTAAATCCCATAGCCTCTTAAAGCTTACGTAAAAGGTCCATTTACGAGAAGGTTGGATTTTCAGTTGTTTTCTGTGATGAAAAAGATGCTGTTTTGAGGTTGTACCACACATCACATATCCCAGAACCAAGTGCCCAGGGCCCATCCCTGGGCCTCTCAGGTTTTTCTTCGCAAATAAAAATATATGGAATTTTGAATGCAATGATTTGTAAGTGCAGGTTGTGTTACTGTTAGCTTGATCTTTGGCGCCCCCTGCAGTTCACATTGTGCATCGCTTTGCTTTGCACCGGTATGCTGAAAAATCACGCGTGCATTTATAATTAAGTTGCTGAGCGGGTGAGGGATTGAGGAACACCCCCCCCCCCCAATCACCTCTCTATGGAAGAATGCAGAGACTGGAGTGCTCCTTTTACATCGTTCTACCAAGACTTTGCCTTTATTGTAAGACAATGGTAAGAAACCACACAAATGTGTAAGGCGAACACCCATAATGACCACCCAGGGTAAGAAACAGAACTTCTCCAGCCACCCTAGACCCTCCGAGGATGCCCCTTCCCACTAAAGGGCAGTTTCCCACTGATAAGTTTCATTTTAAGTTTTCTATGTCATCTAGCTAGTTTAATTCCATCAGAGATGGATCAGTTTTAAAATTGGAATTCATCACAAAGCAGCTATCTGAATGGGATAGAGCAGTGCCCAGGTAACTTGTGAACGATGAGTCAGAAAGAGGGAAGATGGTGATGTGGAGAAGTGTCCCCACAGCATGGCTTTGTCCTCACACCACTGTCACCCCAGCCATGGCTTGGGAGGCCTCCAAGCTGGAGCAGTCAGCTCTGTACCATGCCCAGAGTCTGGCTAAACGGCCTCGCCTTGGAGGTCTGAGCAAGAGCATTTGTCTGGAATTGCCACCGGCAGACAATCCTTTGGCTGAACTAGAGGTCTTGGCTGGGCTCCAGGGGAGCCTCGAGCTGTCCCACGGAGACCAGGGGGCCGAGCTGCCCAGAGGCGCTGCTTTCAGGAGGGAAGGAGACCAGGTCTGAGTTCTTGTGCTCACTCTGGTCACTATGCTGTTTCTTATGGCACCTCAGAGAGTCATCCCTGACAAAGGAGGCACCGCAGGTGTCACAGCGGAAGGCCCTCTGGGTCACTATCTTGGCCACATGTGCAGAGCTGCTCTCCCTGGGCCCTTCCTTGGCCTGTGGGGCCCGGTTCTCTGTCTTGGCCTCATCCCTGTGGACCTTGTCGATGTGCTTGGCCAGGCTGCTGGGCCGCTTGGTGTCGAAGCTGCAGAAGTCACACTTGAAGGGACGGTCCTGGCAGTGGACCCTGCTGTGCACGCGCAGGGCGGCTGCGCTGGAACAGGAGTAGCTGCAGTCGGGACACTTCTCGGGGTGGTCGGCCTGGTGCAGCCGGCTGTGCGCCAGGAGGTCGGCCCGGTCCCGGCCCTGGAAGGCGCAGTGCAGACACTTGAACGTGTGCTTGATGCGGATGTGCGACTTGAGGTTGGCCTTCATGGTGCAGCGGACGTCACAGAACTCGCACTTGAAGGGCTTCTCCCCCGAGTGCACGATCATGTGCCTTTTCAAGTCCGAGCTGATTTTGAACTTGGCGCTACAGAGCCAGCACTGGAAGGGGGTGTCCCCTAGCAACGGAAGGTGTGTTTCCATTAGAGCAGGCAGGCAACACAGATCCCCCCTCCCCACCCACATCAACACACCCGGCCACATCATGTGGCCGGGTCCTCTGAATTCCAACAACTTGCAGTCTCCCAAGAATGACACCACTTACTACCAGTATTAACTCGCTCGGTTTTCACAATCCTACCAGTGAGTACCATTACCCCCATTTTACAGATAGGGCAACTGAGGCTTAGAGAAGTCAAACCGCAGGAATCTGAACTCAGGAATAATAGAATCCAAGTCCCTACTCTTGACATTTCAGTTTTAAATCTAAATTCTCATTCAACTTGACATCTCAGAATTGAACACAGGAGACTTGTTACATACAACCATTTCACATCAGGCTAACTATGACCACACTTGTATTGTTTAAAGCTATACCAGTTTATTGGTTTTTTTTTTTTTTTTTTCAGTTTATTGGGTTTTATTACAAGTTTTAGTTTTAAAACTACCGACTGAATTTATAAAATTAACATACGTATATGGCAGCAGGAACAGGGGACAAGTAATGAAAAGCCACAGTCTGCTCACAAATTTCGTGTCCCCTTCCCTGGAGGCGTTGCTAAGGGTTTTCAGTTGTTTTGGAGGTTGTCCCATCAAACTTCAGCAGTTGAACGTAAGCAAAGAGAAGACTCTTATCCTACACATAGATCCCTTCCTCAGCCTCATCCTGCATCTAATGGTTCTCTTGCTTTCCCTTCTAAGCTGAGTGACAGCCCACTCAGGGTTCCCTCTTCTTTACACTTGACTCCTCACTTGTTAGAGCAGATTTATTTTCACTTTGCAGTTCAAGATCATTTCCATTCTGTCTCGTGAATTCCCCATACTTTAGTTGTTTTCAGATCAACTCCAGAATCAAACTATCACATTCCCATTCATAATTTAAATCAGAGCCAGAGGCAAATACTGCACCAGGATTACAGTCGCTTCCTTAGAAGGCCACTGTCACATCTGGGCCAGTGGGTAAGTCATTACCACTGATTTTTAAGTCCGAGTGTGGTGGCTCACATCTGTAATCCGAGCACTCTGGGAGACCAAGGTGGGTGGATGCCTGAGCTCAGGAGTTTGAGACCAGCCTGAACCAGAGTGAGACCCCTGTCTCCAAAAATAGCTGGGCGTTGTGGTGGGCACCTGTACTCCCAGCTACTCAGGAGGCTGAGGCAAGAGAATCACTTCAGCCTCAGAGTTTGAGGTTGCTGTGGGCTACAATGCCATAGCACTCTACTGAGAGCGACAAAGTGAGACCCTGTCTCTAAAAAAAGAAAAAAATATGTATTCCCATGGAGAAATTTACTTTTTTTTGAGACAGAGCCTCAAGCTGTTACCCTGGATAGAGTGCCATGGCATCACTTCAGCCCAAGAGTTTGAGGTTGCTGTGAGCTACAATGCCATAGCACAATACATACAAAATATGTATTCTTTTCCTTTTTGTGAGACAGGGTCACTCTGCTATCCAGTCAGAAGTGCATCCTAGCTCACTGCAGCCTCAAACTCCTGGGCTCAAGAGATCCTGCCCAGTCTTGCTATGTGTACCTGCTACTACAGCCAGCTAATGGGGTCTCTTCTTACACACTTACTTTGGGCCACATTTTAGATGGGTTCTTGGACTTTTTTTTTTGGAGAGTGTCTCACTTTGTCACTCTCAGAGCACTGTAGTGTCACAGCTCACAGCAACCTCAAACTCTTGGGCTTAAGTGATTCTCTTGTCTCAGACTTCCAAGTGGCTGGGGACTACAGGTGCTCACCATAACACCCAGCTATTTTTTTTTTTTTTAAGAGAGGAGGTCTTGCTCTGGCATAGGCTGTTCTCGAACGCATGAGCTCAGGCAATCCATCTGCCTCTGCTGCCCAGAGTGCTAGGATTACAGGTATGAGCCACTGTGCCCAGCCACTTGGACTATATTTCCTGAAAAAAGAATCTCAATTTCAGAACTTATTCAGTCTCTTGGTTATATAACCTTTAAGTGGATTTGCTGAATTCCTGGCTTCATTTTTTTCTCCTCTGTACAAGTATCATCCTGATATTTCACTTTGCTAAAGTCCTAGTTAGCTATATTCAGATATTCACACAAATCTCATGCCAGATTTTGTTTCCTTCCTTCCAATGTTAGCATCTATCTTCAAATAACTTCCACTAATAGGGTGACTGGGAATATAATCGACTCCTTTACTCAGTCATTCTATTCTGATCATACCTGAGTTAGTTTGGCTGGGTATAAAAGTCTCAGATCAAAATCACTTCCCAACTTTTAAGGACACTGTTCTATACTGTCCTAGGAGCCAATACTACCCAGCCTTTCTAGATTACAGATTGCCTCTGCCAACTCCCTTTATTTTCATCAGAATCTCATGAAAATTTTCATTCTTCCAGCCCTTTATAATGTAGGATTTCACCCCCCCCCCCCCACTTTTCCTTTCTTTTCTTCTTAGACTTGGTCAGGGACCAGACTTTCAGCTGCTGCTTCTTAGTTCACTAACACAATTTCTCCCCTAATCGCTGAGAATTTTATAGCTGGCCACCCCAGTTCCAATTCCCACCTCTCTATTCTATTTCTTCATAGAGCTCTACTTAGAAGTATTATTTCTGCCAGAGGGTGGACAGCAATTAGAGTGTAATCACCTTTGTGCATATTACCCAACTACTCATTTGCTTCAAGGGTTTTTTATGACACATGGTTCATTTTATTTCATTCATTTCCTGCAATAATTCATAATCTTTGGATGAGTGTACTTAGAAAGAGTAGACTGATTTGAGGATTAGACATCTTGGGTTTTACCTGCTACTAGGGTGGTGGGCAGTTTTGCTAAGAGGATTTGGCTTTTCCCTTCAAGCTTTGTGGCCTTGGTTGTCTACGTGCTAGTTCCAAGTTCAGAGCTCTCTGGGCACTCAGTGGCTGGAAAGGCTGGTTCCCAACTCTGGGGCTGCTTTTTATCTGTCTGCTGCGATAGCAGCTTTCTGTATTCATTCTTAAATGTTGGCATATTTATCCACTTGCCATCTTCCATGAATTCACTGAAAATTCTCATTCTGTGAGCCTCCTCTGTGAGCATCTCAATTTGCATTTTTCTGTGCCGTGATGGTTTGTTCCTATCATTTCAGTGAGGTCCCACAGAGGGAAGGAAGTTTCTAGAACTAGAAGTTTAGTTTACGATTACAGTCAGCTGACTTAGCTACATTTCTGAAGCCAGTCATGAAATCAGAATATAAATGACCGACCCACTCAGTTTATAGGTCAGACTTGTTGGAGACACCTTTTGCTTCTCTGTGGCTGTTTTGGGTACCCATCCTGGTTGTATTCCATGTTGTCAAATTATGACTGTCTGACAGTTGAGTTTTATATTTTATTGCAAACTATCTCCTGCCCCTCTTCTACCCCCAAAAGTCCCCCCAAAACTTCAAGGAAACTCCAAATTTCTTTATTTCTACAACACTAAGTCACTTAAGTCGCTTGTGTTGGAAGTAGACAAAGGTTAAGAAAGTGGAGAAGGGATGAAGCCCTGAGCGTTCCAGGTCAGGGACTTACCGGTGTGGGAGCGCAGGTGGACAGTGAGCTGGCTGGAGTTGCGGCTGGCGTAGGGGCAGAGCTGGCATTTGTACGGCCGCTCGTCTGAGTGTATCCGCAGGTGTTTCTTGAGGCTGCTGCTGTCCACGGCGGCGTAGTCACACAGGTGACACTTGTGTGGCTTCACACTGGTGTGGCATCGCATGTGCATGGTTAGGTTGTCCTTCCGGCTGAAGCACTTGTCACAGAACTCACACTTGTGTGGTTTGTCTCCTTCAAACACATAAGGATTCAGGGTTTTTAGGGTTTCTCAATCAAGATTATTAGAGAAATTCGAGCAAGGTGAGAGCCTAAGCTTATGGTCTGCTTCCTCCTTCTGTCCAAATACACAGAGGTGGGAAGGATATTCAGTATAATGAGAGAGAGGGATGGGTGCCATTAATTGATGGCTCAGAAACCGAGGAATCCTAAGAGGCAGATTAAAGTCAGATTGATGGAGAAAATCATTGGCCAAACCCTGTTTGGGAAAATGGGCTTGGTTATAGATGTGTTCTAGGTAAGGGGTGCCAGGGGTTGGGCTTTTAGGTGTCAGGCCACTGATTGATGAACCAGATAGAGAATGTTGAGGTTAATCCCTTCCTTCTTCTTACTTCTATCAAGTGGTACCTTCTCCAGCTGTCAAGTAGACGAGGGTGCAGAGAAGGAGGACTATACGGACAAGGGCCTGACAGTTGGAGACAAACCGGACAACAGAACCCCACGCCCTGGACATCTCCACCAAGCAGTGCTCCACGGCCATGTCCCCTGCACCCTTCCACGTTGATCACACCCAAATAGAAGTTAGTCCCCTCAATGGCCAAATGTGCTTGGGAAAAGCCAGAACCAGAGAGAAACACTTAACTCATGAAATTAATCAGGGCACACACAATAATGGAAACTATGTCAATAAAAAGTGTATATCAATGGGGAAAACTTCACAGGGAAAGGTAAAAACTCATATGTATATTAGCCCACCACCACGGTACTATTAAGGCCTGAGTAGAGATCCCAAGAAGAGTCACAGCCCCTAAAACCTCAGTGCTAAAAAGTAATTAATATCGGCACCTGCAGAAATAAGCTGATACTGAGACCCGAAATTAAAATATATTGGAGTCTGAAAAAGGGGGAATGAGAAAGGATACCCGACAAGGGTGAGGTCTGGGAGAACAGGTCTTCTCAAGGAGACCACAAGGATACACCTGCAGGGTCCTTTCCATGGTGACTCAGCTCTTGGGAATTTGTAAACTTAACTTCCTGAAACTTGGAAATTTCCAAGTTCTGTGAAATCCTGTAGTTCTATAGGGGCTGGAATAGCATCTCCCGCTTGATTCAAACTGGCCAATGAGTAGCGTTCCTGTGGGGTGGAACTTTTTGACTATCGATAAAAAGGGAAAGACCAAGCCAGTCGGGGAGCGCGGCCATTTGGAATTCTTCTATGCCGTAAGCTCCTGGCTGGTGAATAAAGCCCTTCCTCTTATAAAACCAAACCAAACCAAACAAAAAAAAATGAATATCAACATAATATTTCTATTTTTTCCCCCAGCGCTCTACTCCTTTGAACCACAGATGCCACCCAAGATTTCTAGTAAGTTGACATCAAAAAATGACATTAGTGGACTCATGTCATTATCTGCTTGTCCAAACCTGCAGAATGTACCACACCAAGGGTGAACCCTAATGTAAACTTTGGGCCATCTGTCAATCCAGATTCATCCATGGTTACAAGTAGACCGCTCTGGTGGGGGTTGTGGATAATGGGGAAGGCTGTGCACATGTGGGGGTGGGACAGCATAGAAAATACCTGTGCCTCCTGCTCATTAGGTTCACTATGGTAGTGAACTTGACACTCTTAAGACAAATTTATTAAAAGTCTTAGGAGTAGATGATAAAAAACCAGAGATCCCAGATATAAAACCATCCTCATATATTGCCATCTGCTATTTTATCTGCTGCAAAGCAGACAAGAACATGCACTGGAGAAAAGAATCTCTGTTCAATGAATGGGAAACTGGATAACCACATGTCGAAAGCCAATGGGATCCATAGCTCTCACCACTCACGAAATTAACCCATGATGTATAACAGACCTAATGACCTAGGACACGAAACTATATGAGTTCTTGGAGAACAAGTTGGAAAAACTGTTACAGACATTGGCCTGGGCAAAGAATTTATGATGTAGACCCTAAAAGCAATCACAGCAACAAAAGTAAATACATGGGACTTGCTCAGATTAAAAAGCTTCTGTGTAGTCAAGAAAACAAAAAGAAAAAGACAACCTACAGAATGGGAAAAAATATTTGCATGCTATACATCCAATAAAGGGCTGATAACCTGAATCTATAAAGAACTCAAGCAAATCAATAAGAAAAAAAAAAAATCAAACAATCCCATTTAAAAGTGGGGAAAAGAGGCCGGGCAAGGAGGCTCGTGCCTGTAATCCCAGCACTGTTGGAGGCCAACGTGGGTGGATTGCCTGAGCTCACAGGTTTGAGACCAGCCTGAGCAAGTACAAGACCCTGTCTCTAAAAAAATAGCTGGGTGTTGTGGTGGGCACCTGTAGTCTCAGCTACTCGGGAGGCTGAGGCAAAAGAATTGCTTGAGCCCAAGACTTTGAGGTTGTTGTGAACTATCATGCCATGGCACTCTAACCTGAGGATGACAAAGTGACACTCTGTCTTTAAAAAAAAAAAAAGTGGGGAAAAAGGCATGAAGAGAAACTTTTTTTTTTAGACTTCCTTTTTTGTTGTTGTTGCAATTTGGCCAGGGCTGGGTTCGAACCTGCCACCCTCGATATATGGGGCCAGTGCCCTACTCACTGAGCCATAGGCACCACCCAAGAGAAACTTTTGAAATGCAGATAGACTAATGACTGATAAACACATGGAAAATTGCTTAATATCTCCAATCATCAGGGAAATGCAAATCAAAACCTCACTGAGATATCACCTAATGCCAGTGAGAATGGTGTTAATGGAAATGTCCCAGAACAACAAATGCTGCCAGGAATGTGAGGAGATAAGAACACTCATACACTGTTGGTGGGACTTCAAACTAATACAACGTCTATGGAAAATACTATGGAGGTACCTTAAAGAGCTAAAAGTAGATCTACCATTTCATCCAGGAATCTTACTACCAGGTACTTATCCAAAGGGATAAAAGATATAAAAAAAGACATTTGCACTTGAACGTTTATAGCAGCACAATTCATAATTGCAAACATGTGGAAACAACCCAAGGGCCCATTAATACATAACATATACATACACCATGCAGTACTACTCAGACATAAGAAAAAAATAGTGGATTCTTCTCATAGCAATCTAGATGGAGCTTGACACTGTTATTCTCAGTGAAGTATCACAAGAAAGGACAAACACTCCAGGTACTCAAGATTACATTGGAACTGATTGAGCAACACTTATATGCATATATAGAGATAACACTCATTAAAAATAAAGTAGCTGGCAGTGGGAGGAGGAGATGGGTGAATTCACACCTCATGGGTACACCGCACACTGTCTGAGTCATGGGCACGTTTATAACTTTGACTCAAATGGTATAGAACCAATTTACGTAGCCAGAACATTTGTACCCCATAACATCCTGAAATAAAATTAAGAAAACAAGTAGATGGTAAAACTAAAGAACCTCCCAAAGTGGGAGAACAGGACAAAAGTCAAGACATGAAAGGTAGTTGTAGATGATAGGAGATGACAGAATAGAGAAAATAATTATTTCCTAACAATAAAGACAGCCATCATGGTTTATCTTGAAGCAGGGAGGTAAATTTCAGAGCCCCAAGAAGGGTGAGATCTGAAAGCTTCTGTAAAGAAAACTCCAGAAATAAATTCTTAGATCAGCACAAACCTCCTTATATGATGCTTGATGCTAGCAAGATGGGATCAACATCTTCAAGGTTCTAGAGACGTCATGTTAACAGAATCTTATAAGGGAGTCAGCATTCAGTGAGAAGCAGTGACAGATGACCTGATACATAAACTATGCACATTAGGAAAAAATGGGGGATGGTGAGATAAGATGTGGTCTATAAGAAAGTATCAAAGTATGACTTCAGGTAAGAGAAAACCATCAAAAGACATGAAAAGCACAAGATAAGACAGAATCAAACTAAAGGTCAGTACACAAAACATAAATGGCATAAATTTCTATTTAATGTTTAAGCCAGACATGGCTCACACCTGTTATCCCAGCACTTTGGGAGGCCGAGGTGGGTGGATTGCCTGAGCTCAGGAGTTTGAGACCAGAGTGAACAAGAGTGAGATCTTGTCTAAAAAACAGCTAGGTATTGAGGTGGGCACCTGTAGTCCCAGCCTTTTGGGAAGGGGGCAAAAGGATCACATATGCCCATGAGTATGAAGTTGCTGTGAGCTATGATGCCACGGCATTCTACCCAGGGCAACAAAGTGAGAACTTGTCTCAAAAAAAAAAAAAATCTTGTTACACTCAAGAACATTCGGAGAAGGGCCTCCAGACTTTCTGGAATTGCCAGGAATTCATGGCAGAAAGCAGATCAAGACGGCTTTCACTGGCTGTTCCAGACAGAGAACCCGGCACCTGGCAGGGTCCCGAGACAAGACCATAGGAGCTGAGCCTGAGAGGGGACACTGGTATAAAAAACAACTCTTTTCAGTTGTCACTAAGGTTGTCATTGCTAACTTAGTTTAATTTATACCATCTCTTCATGCTCCCAAGTAAAAGTCACACATAAGCAAAGGATCCTTGACAAGTTATATCAAAGTATTTTTTTTTTTTAAAGAGATGGGGGTCTCACTATATTGCCCAGGCTGAAGTGCAGTTGCTATTCACAATATAGAACAATGAACATTCTGTTTTTGAGACAGAGTCCCACACTGTTTTGCCCAGGGTAGAGTGCTGTGGCATCAGCCCAGCTCACAGCAACCTCAGACTGCTGGGTTCAATTAATCTTCCAGCCTGAGTAGCTGGGACTATAGGTACCCACCACAATGCCTGGTTAGTTTTTTTTTTTTCTTTTTTTAGTAGAGATGGGGTCTCACTCTTGCTCAGGGTGGAGTAAGCTTAAGGGATCCTCCCACCTCGGCCTTGCAGAGTGCTGGGATTACAGATGTGAGCTATCGCTTCTGGCCCAACTCTAAACTCCTGGCCTCCAGGGCTCCTCCCACTCCAGGGGTTTGACAACTACACCTGGGTCTCTCAAACTTACAGGGAAAGGTATTTCCACAGTCACCTGTTTAACAGCTTAGAGAAAGATTAGAAAACACCTCTACTCACTAAATAATAGACACCTGATACAAATGCCAAGTGAAGCAATGCAAGGTGGAATAAAAAGATACAAGCCTTGGGCGGCACCTGTAGCTCAAGGAGTAGGGCGCTGGCCCCACATACCGGAGGTGGCAGGTTCAAACCCAGCCCTGGCCAAAAACTGAAGAAAAAAAAAATATATATATATATATAAGCCTTACAAATCAACCTACTTTATGAGGCTAAATAAGTGCTACAGTATCATCTTAAAATGGTCAAACATTTGAAATTCAACCATCATGTCCGATTAAACACCCTCAACCACTCCCCCACCAAAAAAAAAAAAAAAAGTCCCAGAAGGGGCCCACCACCTTTGGCTCAGCGGCTAGGGTGCTGTGGTGGGTTCCTATAGTACACACATACAAAAGAACTGGCAGGTTCAAACCCAGCCTGGGCTTGCAGAACAACAATGACAACTACAACAACAAAAAATAGCCGGGCATTGTGGCAGGTGCCTGTAGTCCCAGCTACTTTGGAGGCTGAGGCAAGAGAATCACTTAAGCCCAAGAGTTTGAGGTTGCTGTGATGCCACAACCCTCTACCAAGGGGGACACAGTGAGACTCCATCTCAAAAAAAAAAAAAAATCCCAGAAGAATAAGAAGAAACTTTATTTTGAGACAGAGGTTTCTCTGTTGCTCCAGGCTTGAGAGCTATGGTGTCAGCCTAGCTTACAGCAATCTCAAACTCCTGGGCTCAAGTGATCCCCTTGCCTCAGCCTCTTGAGTAGCTGGGACTACAGGTGCCTGCTACAATCCCTGGCGAGTTTTTCTATTTTTCATTGACAGGCGGTATCATTCTTGCTCAGGCTGCTCTCAAACTCCTAAGCTCAAGAAATCTACCTGCCTCAGCCTCCCAGAGTACTAGGAATATAGGCATGAGCCACTGCACCCAGCCAGAATAAACTTTAACGTAGCCAGTGATCTTTGCAAGAGTCCCAGGGATTCTAATCCTACATGATAGTAAAAAAAGAAAGCATCCCTTTATAATGAGTAAGATATAGATGATTTACTTTCCCAGCTGTTCTCCAGGTTGAAGTGAAGCACCAAAGCCAAGTCACTCAAGATCAAGTATAAAAAAAGGAGGGGGGGGAAACTCTCATTTCCATAGGTTAGTTTACCGAGGCAATGCCAGAGAATCAACTTGAACTATCAGAACAAAGGAGAGGTCAGCAGGGGTCCTGAAGATAACTCACACAACTCATTCAGCACTCTAAAGGTTTACATCCCCCTCCCACACATCTCTGATCTATCTTCACCCTGAAAACAACCACATTTCTCTGAATGGGGAGGTGGGCAAGGAGGAGGACAATGGTTAAATTCATGGTGATGCATGGTATTCTGTGATTCATGACTTTAATTGTGTTCTTTTTAAGCCAGCTTGATGAAGAAAATATAGTAATTGTGTTTAATTTGCACCTCATTGCTTATGGGCTTTTTGTGTGACTAATAACATTTATTTTTCTTAGTCAATGTCTGTTCATATCCTTTTCTGTTGCAATTAGTTGCCTTTGATTTGTAGAAGTCTTTATGGATTGTAAATATTAATTCCATCCACTGTTGCAATTTCTTAAATACTTTTTTTTGAGACAGTCTCACTGTGTTGCCTTTGATAGAGTGCCATGGCTTCATAGCTCACAGCAACCTGTAACTCTAGGGCTCAAGTAGCTGGGATTACAGGCGCCTACTACAGCACCCAGTTATTTTTTAGAGACAGGGTCTTGCTCTTGCCGAGGCTGGTCTCGAACCTGTGAGCTTAGGCAATCCACCCATGTTGGCCTCCCAGAGTGCTAGGATCACAGGTGTGAGCCACTGCAATTGGCTTCTTAAATTTTTTTTTTTTTTTTTTTGAGACAGAGCCTCAAGCTGTCACCCTGGATAGAGTGCTGTGGCATCACAGCTCACAGCAACCTCCAATTCCTGGGCTCAAGCGAGTCTCTTGCCTCTGCCTCCCAAGTAGCTGGGACTAC
>CAUYON010160919.1:0-18147 GCA_963573935.1 Arctocebus calabarensis
GTAGTATGGTCCTGGCTGGGCACGGTGGCTCACTCCTGTAATTCTAGTACACTAGGAGGCAAAGGTGGGCAGATCCTTTGAGCTCAGGAGTTTGAAACTAGCCCAAGCAAGAGTTTCTACTAAAAATAGAAAAAGAAAAAAGAACTAGGCAGGTGTGGTGGCACATGCCTGTAATCTCAGCTACTCAGAAGGCTGAGGTAGGAGGTTCATTCGAACCCAGGAGTTTGAGGTTGCTGTGAGCTATGAAGCTATGCCACTCTTCTCAAGGTGACAGAGTGAGACTCAGCCTCAATAAATAAATATAAAAGGATGTGTAAGTAAATTATATGGTATGCATAGGATGAAGAACCTACATAAAGTTTTTGATGATATGGAGAAACACTGTAAGGTAAGTGGGAAAATGTCAGGGTACAATAATGTATATAATCTCAAGTATATAAAAATGTGAATATATTTCCACATCTGTATGCATGTCTAAATATGTAGAAAAGACTAATACACCAAAATATGTGAGAATTGTGTAAAAGTCAGAATTATTGTTGTTATTTTCTACTTTAAGTACTTACATATTTCCATATGTTTCATAACGAACACAGATTTTGTGTTTGTGATCGGAGAAAACTAGAGCAATTAAAAAAAGGAAGGTCAAGGATTTTTTTTAGCACACATTTGGCTTTTGATACAATGGCATGTGTGTTACTAGTGGCATCTTTTCAGAGGACCATTCTGTGGGTTGTGTATTTTATTAGTGTGCTGATACCCTCCGGGGTTGCAAAGTACGTGATGAGCTCAGCATTTGATGGCTGCAGAGCCCTGCTCTACCCATCACCATTATGATTTACAGTCCTCCTTGGACTCACCCAGAGCTGTATGGATTGCTAAATTCTGGGCTGCTTTGGTGTGACACTTTGGAATAGATGATGCCTCCCACCCTTAACAGCCCGACTCTGTCTTTTGTGAAGATGGCCCCCAGCTTTGACCGATGGGGCTGAGCACAGCTCAGCAACGTTCAGAGAATTTCTGTTCCATACAAACAGGCACTTTACCTGTTTCCATTTTACGCTGAATATCCCATGGTGGCCCTGTGTGGTTAGTGTGGGTGCCACCCAGCAGATGCTTCATCATTGAGGGTATCTGTGAGGTACCGTGACAGACTTGATGGTGGCCACATTCACATGCTGCACCAGGCAAGAAATTTACATTGCATTCTGTCCATCACTCAATTCTCATACCTTCCAAGTACGTTTTATTAGCCCCATCTTATAGCTGAAGAAATAGGTCCATAGGCTAAGGAACTTTCCCAAGGTCCCAACTGATCTAAGATTCAAACCCAGGGCTGTCTAACCTCAAAATTGGTGCTCTTTGATGCTATAGACTTAGGACAATCAAACATTCAAGGAAAAGATCCCAATGGCCTTTTTATCACAGTCTATGTAAATTTCCCCTTTATCTGCTTTTAAAAGCCCTCGGCTCCTCAAAGGATTTCGACTAGGACACATCGCCCTCCAGTACCTATATAAACAGGTCATCCTGCTTATGTCACTGTTTCACTGTTAGGACAAAGTGTATTGGTAGCCTTTATTCTATACTCTGGGTTATCTACTTTGGACTTGGACAGAATCACATGGTCTGAAAATTCCGTAGCCATGTTATGAATGGACTTGGAAAAAATGTGTGACTGCCTTTGTGATCCCTGAAGACAAGACTCCCCAGAGATAGGGTCTGAGCACATGCTACCTACAATAGGAGAAGTGATCCAGGCCACAGTACAGTCATCATGGAATCACAGGCACCACCAGCCTCCCAGATGTGCCTTTGATTTGGGAGAGCCAGGGAAATGTGGGCATTTGTCCCCTCTAGTCAAGGTTCAAAGTGAATAGTATTCCTTACTGCCACTGGTCATGAATCAAATGGTACTCAATACAGAAGCTGATATGTAGAAATTGTTCTCACACACACAAAAAAATCTATAGGGAGAAGAAAGTGGTATCTTTTCTGTTCTCTGGCCTGTGAGAACCTGCTTTTAAAAGCCCTTGCAGACCCTGAAATTAAATGCGTATCACTGAACCTCCCCTACAGAAGGACCATGTAGAAACCACCCAATTGTTTGAGAAGCCAAACACTGGTCTTTTGCTATACTATAGTGGTTGGATAATTAAGAAATTAGAGTAAAATCTCACAGATGAAGAACTGTTCAAATCTACAAATATGTTGCGAGCAATGGGAACATCTCAAATTAGTGAAAAGTGTGAGTTACTGAATAATTTTATTTTTTGAGACAGTCTCATTCTATTGCCTAGACTAGAGTGCAATGGCATCACCATAGCTCAGAGCAACCTCAAACTCCTGGCCCAAGCAAGCCACCTGCTTTAGCCTCCTGAGTATCTGAGATACAGGCATGCACCACCCCACTCGGATAATTTTTCCACCTTTTTGTAGAGATGGGGTCTCACTATGTTGCTTAGGTTAGTTTTGAACACCTGGCCTCAAGCGATCCTCCCACCTCAACCTCCCAAAGTGCTGGGAGTATGGGAGGGAGCCACAACTCCCGGCTCACTGACTAACTGTAAATGCAGTTTTAGTGGTTTTAAAAGGCAATACACTTAAGAGATATTTTATAAACGTTGAATGGATGTTTTGTTTAATAGATTGGTAGATAAATGAGTAAATGGATACATGAATGAAGGAAGGAAGAATGGTTAACACACATCACATTCCATGTCAAGCACTGTTCTAAGTACCTTACATTTATAAACTCATTCAATTCTAAAATAATCCTGTAAGGTAAGTACTATTAATAATCCTCATTTAAAGTTGAGATCACACACGCTTTTGAATGGCAGAAGCAGAATTTCTAAGGTGTCTAGCTCTACAGTCATAGTAACGACTAAGAATTCACTTGTGAATGATGAAGGAATGTTTGAGTATCATTTACTGTACCAATATCATGCTTCCGGAGCATTTGCAAACTACATTTCCATAATTACATCTGTTGCTTTAAATGAGTCCAGGGGCCATCATCTAATGGGTGGGGAAACTGAGGCCCAGAGGAAGAAAAGTCTTGGCTCCCGTCCTACAGCAGCATGTGCCTGCCTAAGGCCAAGACTCCGCCCTCTCCATGGCACCTCCCATTTCTTACTGTCCATTCCTCAGCCGCTGCAGTGCTCTCCAGCCCCAGTTCAGATTCCCTCAAAGCTTCCATAATAGGGACCCTAAACTGACCATTTACACTAAGCTTTTGCACAGTGCCTGCTAGCCCTGAAGGCCCTCCTTACCGAGGCTTCACGGTGACTGAGACATGTCAGTGCTCTAAGAGCCTAGCCTTTGCCATCTAAAGAAGCTGGAAGCAGCCTCTGGAAGGACCAGATAGCCTGCAGCTTTCTTCTACAGTGGACTTGGTTCTTCCTTTTTAGATTAGCCCCACTAAGGAGGTACCTTAGTTCCTACCATGCCAGGAGAAACAGAAGCTGGTCCATAGCACGCCAGGGGTGGCTTCTTGGTTATGATGCAAGTGCAGATTCTTACCAGCAGGCGGCAGCAGAACCTAGCAGTTACAAACGCCCTGGGTGGCAGGAAGCTGCCTGGGTTTGAATTCTGGCTTGGTGACCTCAGGCAAGTCACTTGCCTCTCTGGGCCTCAGTTTTCCATTCTACAAAATAGGCACAGAATATCTACCTCATAAAACTAAAGCACTTGAAGTGCCCATAAAAATCACCAATGTTAGGTATTATTTTGCCATCAAAATCAGCATTCTTTTAGAACAAATTCCAAAGGATGATCTACATTGATCAGCTGTTCTAGACCTTTTATTTTTTTTTTAAACTGAAATAGATTTCAAATAGGGCAGACACGTGTCTGAGGCCCACAGCTGCTTGTTCTTAGCACTTTAAGAACCTTACCTTCCATCAGAAAATGTGGTTCTGGGTGAAGCGCAGCCTCCTTGGGAGCCGTCTGGCATGGCTCAAATGATTACAGACTGACTTCTGCTATGACATTGGGAAAAAAAAATCTTTTGTATAACCTGGCACTTTGCCAATATTAAACAAACTATGTATTGATGAAATTATAAATTTCAACTGTATTCCCTACAGTAGTTTCACATTCTTTTGCATGCTCATTCTTTTTAACTCATGAACACAGAGACATTGAATTCTCAATACACTCCACAAAAAGCATTTTGTGGGACTTTCTAGTGGAATGTGCTTTATCTTTCCCGGCAGTGACCCTTCTGTAACTTTGCTGGGTCCACCCTTGTTTTCACAGCTGTGCCTGAGCTGAAGCTCCTCTGTGGGGCAGACTTCTTGAAGACCTTCCAGACCCCCCACCTCTGGAAGGACGCACACATCCAGGAAATAGTAGAGAAGTTTGGCTTGGTGTGCGTGGGCCGCGTGGGTTATGACCCTAAGGGATACATCGCAGAGTCACCCATCCTGCAGAGGTACCAGCACAACATTCACCTAGTCAGGGAGCCTGTGCAGAACGATATCAGCGCCACATACATCAGGCGAGCCTTGAGCCAGGGCCTGAGTGTGAAGTACCTGCTCCCTGATGCTGTCATCGCCTACATCAAGGACCACAACCTCTATTTCAAGGACAGTTCCTGGAAAGGCAAAAGCACCCAGAGCAGCGAGGGTAAAACCAGCTAGGGAGAGACTCAGCAGGATGCCAGCCACTCCTCCTCCTCCAAGGTCCTGCTGGGGAGAAGGCAGTTCAGGTTTTTGTTTTGTTTCACTTTGATTTTTGCTCTTCCATTTTTCATTTCTTTTATTTCTACAATGGTTTGACTTCTGAGGAGTTGTCTGTCTCAGGAACAGAGACCTTGTTATGGGGACAGAAAATGTGTACATCACAAGGATAGACGATTATCAAAGAAGTTAAAATGGCGTGGCAGATCATTAGGAGTAGGCAAAATCCCTTCCAACTGCTGAATGAAGAGGCCTCCTATTTTGTGTAAATGGTAATCATGGCGTGCACACTGAATATGGTTCTGAGCATGGTGGGGGCCCCGAAGGTCAGATCAGAATTGCCCACGATGCATTTTTTAACTAGGACCAGCTGCAGTGAGCTGGTCTTGATTGGACAGATTTGACAGGATGCTAATTACCGAGCAGTAGGCTTTGTCAACACTCTTGTTTCTAACAGAATATTAACTGAGGAGTCAAAAATTTGGTAACAGGACATTGCTGATTTACACTGAATTTTCCCTTACAAACCATTGTCTGACTGCCTGCTGGCCTTTCATAAAATTTAAGCAAAACATTTTCTAAGTCGTGACCCTAAAGCAATATTTTTGATAGATTAATAACAAGTATTTTTAATATGGCCATACCATAAAAGCCAGGGTCCTTGACTTTCAAGTTTCTAAAAAGGAACTGAGGTAAAACAGATGCCTCTTTTAAAGGATGTTTTTGAATGTTTTATGACTGCCTGCCTGTTTGAATATTGGCAAAGGGATGAATAATAAATTGACATCAAAAAGTACTAATGCAAAGTTTCTCCATGTTCTTCTTTTGTTATATTATTCATGCCTGATATGCCAAGCTATTTCTCTTCTTTTTAGCTACTCCATGAAATTTGCTACTGTTTTAATCAAGCGGATATGAATTTAAAAGTTTGTGTTCCCAGGTAGTAGAAGTGGAGGAAACAATTGCTTTTCACTGCCATGCAAACAATGTTCTAATCCAAAGCTCTTTTCAAGTTGGACTTGAAAGATGAGAACAGGATCCTCTTGAGTGTTCAGGCTTTGTCATTCTACTCCCAGATTAGAAAAGGTTGTGATTGTCCTCATTCTGTTTGGCTTACTCCTTACCCTTGCTGCCCACACGACTGAATACATTCAGAATTTACTTCTCCGTAGTTTGACTCTGGTTCATCCTTGCTACAGATTTAATCATGATGATAAACAAAGGGCCAGTTGAGCCAAATCTAGTATCTTCCCCCAAAATATCTCAGCATTCACATGTGTGTCATGAAATAGATGAGCAAAGTAAAATATCCGAGTTTCCTGGATCCAGAGCAGTGTGGCGATGGCCCCAGACTTCGGTCCCTGCAGTCAGTAAAGCTGCTGGCCATTCCCTACCCTGATTGAACTATCTCTCCAAGAGGTTGCTAAGGACCCAGGGGGAGAACAGGAAACTAACAGCCTTGTCCAAAAGCTGCCACAGCCAGCTGTGTGCCTTTGCCCAACTCCCTTCCCCATGGTGAGTTTCATTTCCCTTGCCTCTCCAATGGGGGATCCAATTAGACATCCTCCAAATTCTCTGTTAGCTCTGATCTTCTAAGACTCTTGAGTGCCCCTGACTCCATCCTATCTAGCCTTCCTTGGGTGCAAGCACACTTCTAGCCAGACTAGAAACTCCTCAAGCTCAGAGCAAATCTTGGTTTTATTGGCTCATGTATCCTACATGCCTAGAAATGTGTTACTCGAAGCGCAGCCCCAGGTCAGCAGTGCTGGCATCCCCTGGGAGCTAGGAGGAGTGGCAGAATCCAGGCCCCACCACAGACCCTGCCAACTTGGAATTGGTGTTTTAAAACAACTCACTGAACTAGGACAGTGCCCATTACAAGAAGTAGAGTTATTTTTGTTACTTGAATGTACGATTGAAATTACATGATATTTACTCCAATAAATATCTTCTCCCTTATCCTCAAAGCAATATCACCCCACTTTTCCGTATAGAAGGCAGAGAAAAAAACAAACTTTAGATAGTTGTCATGTCCAGAAAAGGGATAAAGAGGGAGGCTGTGTGTTTAAACAGGGCTTTTCAGCCTCCACAGTACTGGCCTCGTGGACTGTGGGACCGTCCTATACATTTGGGGTACTGAACAGCTTCCTGGCCCTATCCACTAGATGCCAGTAGGATCCCCTCATCATGACATCAAAAATGCCCCAAGATATTGCCAGATACCATGCGGGGAACCAAATAACCACCCCTGGTTTAAGGATATGGCTGGAAAGAATGTCTATGTCAGCCGATTTCACAGTCGAAATCAGGAAGCATAAGTTTTAACAGAGTCCCCAGACTAGTTGGGGTTGGGAAGACACAGTGCTGTCCACAGTAGGAATCAGAAGACACCTCTGTGAGTCATAGGTAGCCCTCCCCACTGCCGGACACTGCCTTTCGTCCACTCAATGGCTCTCCCTTCCATGTTTTTACAGGCTGAGGAGTCAACACACTCTTGACCCTCCATACTGACATCCAGGATCTGGCAAGTGGAGACTCAATGAATGGGAGCCAATTTTTTTTATTATTGTTATTTAAACTTCAGGTTTTATTGATTCAAATCATATTTACTGAGGACTTTCCTTGTGCCAGGAACTAGACTAAACCCGATGAACAAAAAAGACATAATCTCCGCCCTCAAGAAAATTGTAGTCCTATGGAGAGTGGGCAGGAAACATAATGACACAAGTGCACATGTGATTACAACCCTGCAGGACGGCTCTAGAGGCAAATGCCCCATGGAGCCCGACAGCCAGAGGCAGCGGGTTCACTACAAAGCTAACAAAACTTCAGCCTCAGTCTCCCCCACTCGCCTAGGCCCTTTCCAGTGCTCCAGAAGGGCCCTAATTATGTGCGTATCTAAGTTCAAATTTACATAATCATTCTTTTTCTGAAAAGTGGCCTTCAACCTTGTACAAGGTTTATATTCCTTAAAATGTATTCTCCCTGATGACAGTGCATACAGCAGGGACACGACAATAGATCTGAGACCCACAGGATGAATTCATAAGATATGGGGATGGGAGCAGCCTGTACAAAGGCCTTGAGGTAGAGACGGCAGAACGGACAGCAGCTCCTTGGGAAGGGTAGATGATTGCATCGTGCACCTAACAGCAAATGTCTTTGAATGTCACCACCTCCTGTCCAAATTTTCCAGAGACGCAGGACATCAGGCCGAACTAGGCTTGGAGTGATGCCTGTGTCTTCCTGATCCATGTGTGTATCATGCAGCTCCCACCAGGCCAAACAGGACTTTCAGAGCCTTTCCAGTGTCTCTTTCAAAAGAAAACAACAATACAACAAAACCTACTTTATTAAAAATATATGTGCATAAATAAAATATTATATATCTTAATTTCTATACTCTCGCTTTGTCTCGCTGATTCATGGAGCCTCCCTTTTTTAGTATCAGAGGAGAAAATACGTTTCGCGGCTGCACTCCTGATTTACTGTGTTGACACTGACCCGCGTACCTGATTTCACATTCCTTCCCATTCCCTCGGGTCTTCTCTGCATCTCCTTTACAGGGTGTTGTGTTTATTTTGCAAGAACCGAAAAAAACTGGTTTGGGCTCCTGGGTAAATAGAATTTCCAGCCTTAAATAAAGGTTCTTCGGTGATAGCATATGCTGCCCAAATGAGAGCAGCTCTGGATCTAGCCTGGGGACAGGATTTTTCATTTATAATACCGTCTGTGTCACTAGGGACAGAATGATGTGAAATCCCACGTTAAACTGACAGCAGTCCAGATTTGCAAGGTACGTCTGGTAATTGGGTTAATACATGAATATGAATTTCCTCTTCTCCGTCCTCATGCTCTCTCTGCTAGCGATGCTTCTGCCCTTCCTTTCTGCAAAGGTCTTCATGCATAGATTGTGTGCAATTTCAGGCATGAAGTTATTTTCTTGGGCCCAAACTTGACATTATAGATATACATGTATGACTAATAAACAATCTCTAATAATACACCAAGCCATGTGTCTCAGAATATTTTAGTATTGTTAAAGTTAACTCTAAAAGATTGTTTGTATAGCTGGGTGTTGTGGTGGTCGCCTGTAGTTCCAGGTACTCGGGAGGCTGAAGCAAGAGAATTGCTTAAGCCCAAAAGTTTGAGGTTGCTGTGAGCTGCGACACCACAGCACTCTACCAAAGGTGACATAGTGAGACTCTGTCTCAAAAAAAAGATTGTATGTGGAACTATAGATTTGTAAGGACAAAGGGGAACCCTAAAGTTCATCAGGTCCCACATTTCCAAATTGCCAAATACTCAAATCCTGCAAATGAACAGGAGTTTCACTATGAAAACGGTAATAATAATGTGTTCTGTGGACGACTTTGGGAGCCCTGCCTTTCTTTCTCCCGTTGGAAATCTGCAGTGTGCGTTTCACGCGCCTGGTCAGTGTTAGCTTCTGCATGGCCCTCATACACAGCCGCTTTCCAGCTTTCCTCCCTCCTGTCACCGCCCCATCCGAGCTCCCATCATCTTTCCCACCTGGACCCCTGCAATGGCCTTCTAACGGGGCTCCCTGATCCCCACCTGACCCCTGGAATCCATTCTCCACATAGGAGCCAGAACTCATCAGTTCCCTTCCCAGGAACGCAGTCCCAGCTACTTGGGAGGCAGAGGCAAGAGACTCGCTTGAGCCCAGGAATTGGAGGTTGCTGTGAGCTATGATGCCACAGCACTCCATCCAGGGTGACAGCTTGAGGCTCTGTCTCCAAAAAAAAAAAAAAGAAAGAAAGAAAAGGGAAAGACAAGCCACAGACTGGGAGAAAACATTTGCAAAATGCTTATCTGATAAGTGACATATCCAGGAATGTAAAGAACCCTAGCAGCAAAGATAAAAAGACTAACTGCCGAATTTAAACAATGATCTAAAGATGTGACTAGAGGTGCAGGAGAGGGCTAACCCAGCAGCCCTAATGAGCTTCACAAGGATTTGCTTGTGAAGCTGGTCTTTCCCTGGCATCTGAGACCTCGGCTTCAGGAACATACCTGTGTTTCTAACTGATAAGGCTGTTTTGTCTTCCTGGGGTACTGAATCCTGCTGCACCAGCCAGCCTAGACTGTTTATGCAAACAGCGTGATTTATGTGGACACTTGCTTTCCTTCTAGAATTTCAGCAATCACCATTGGTCATGTGACAGAGAGTGCAAACCTCAATAGGCCACAAAAAAATTCCTGTACTCAGAGTCTCCAGCAGGCTCCCCTGGGCAGAGACCATGCACGCTGTTGCTGCATTTTTGTATGTGAGCCTCTGCCCCCAAGGGAGAATTTGAAAACCTGCACCTGGACCCCTCCACACTCCGCATCCATAATGTTCAACCACTGTGCCACGAGAAGATCTTAGGTGTGCTGTGAACATTTTTCAAGATCATTAATTATTTTTTAAAGAAATTCAAAGCACAGTTAAGTATACTCTTTTTTTTTTCTTTTTTTGATCAACATAATTTAAGTGTGCTATGGAAGTTTAATTATAGGTTCAAGTGTGCCTTCAGATAAAAAATGTTGAAAAACACTGTTCTACCTGCTATGTGCCCTGGGGATAACTGCCTCTGAGGTCTGTAGAACCTCCAAATAAGACATTTCCCCAAAGATACATGGATCCCTATACAGAAATATGGATAATACACACGCGAAAAGGTGTTCAACTCTTTCAATGTCATTAGGAAATGCACACTAGAACCACCGTGAGGTGCCATTAGAACTATGAAAAGCAGTCTACAATTCCATTTCTAGGTATCTACACTACAAAACTAAAAACACGTGTCCTCTCAGACTTACATATGCAAACATGGATAGCAGCTTTATTTGCTGTGGGCAAAGACAGAATTCAGATTCCAACAACTGGTTAATGTGTAAGCAAATGTATTATATCCTTGCAATGGGATACTGTCAGGCAGTTTTAAAAAAAACTAGTGACACCTGCAACAACATGAATTGACCTCGAAACGTGCAAGCGAAAGGAGCCAGAAACAAAAGATGGACATATTATACAATTCCATTTATATGAAATTTCTAGAAAAAGCAAGACAATGGAGGCGGAAAGCAGATGAGTGGCTCCCTGAGGATAGGAGTGGGGTTGACTGCAAGTGAGCATGAGGGAACGTTGGGGGTGATAGAAATGCTCTAAAACTAGTGCTGGTGGTGGCTGCACAACTGATTGTATAAATTTACTAAAGCTCAAACACTACACAGAAAATGGGTAGGTTTGTGGTATTTAAATTACACTTCAATAAAAGTGTTTTTTTTTATTAAATCATAGCTGTGTACATTAGTGCAATCATGGGGTACAATGTTCTGGCTTCATATACAACCTGAAATATTTTCATCCAACTGCTCAATATAACCTTCTTGGGATTTTCTTGGTTATTGTATAAAAACATTTGTATTCTGCATTTAGTAAGTTTCACCTGTACCCTTCGAAGATGCACCATAGGTGTGATCCCACCATTTACCCTCTCTCCACCCATCCTCCCCTGTCCCCTCCCCTCCCTTGCCCCTTTCCCCATATTCTTGTGCTATAATTGGGTTATAGCCTTCATATGAAACCCATAAATTAGCTTCATAGTAGGGTTGAATACATTGGATACTTTTTCTTCCATTCCTGAGATACTTTGCTGAGAAGAATGTGTTCCAGCTCCATCCATGTAAACATGAAAGAGGTAAAGTCTCCATCTTTCTTTAAAGTTGCATAATATTAAAAGTGCTTAAAAGAAAACTTCTGACCTTCCTCTGCTCAGCCTAGGAGGGAAGACCCCAATCCTGGGGTGGGGGGTTGGCTGGCTGTACCCCCGCAGGTCTTTCCAGGGAGTGGCCTACTTTCTCTCTTCTCCCTTTCTTCTGGGTGAACTCCTGTTTCCTCTCCAGTTCTCTCCTCCACAAATCCCTTCTTTCAGGAAGTCCCCTGCTCTTCCCTTCGTGATGCTCCTAACTCCTGAAATTGCTGACTCTCCCCCAACTGGCTCTGGCTCACAGTGGGCGCTCAATAAACATTTCATAAAATAATGTCTCAGTAAGCAGCTGAATAGTACTGAGAAGCCTGTGATAAAGTTGTTTAACTTTGTGTTAACTAGTGTTTTTAAAGAATGTTTGCACACCAAATCCCTTTTTATACACATATACTTAATAATATGTGGAACACAGTACTCAGAGGAGCAGTTTAGGAAGTTCTTATCTAAATTTTTTTCTAGTTTTGTGCTGCCACAAACAATGCTGCAATAAACAGCCTTACGCATGAACTTTTACAAGCCAGTGCTTTTGTAGGATGGATTCCCAGGAGTGGTATTTGTGGGTCAAATGGTGTGTGTACTTTTTTTATTCTAAAAGATGTTGCTAGGTTGTAGACCCTTGATTTTTTTTTCAAAAAGCAGAATTATAAAGAGCCACTAAAATTCTCATTTTCTTATTCCTTTTCAGAGAATCACCTTCATTCTCCTCTGCCAAAGCAAAATCCATTTCTTTTTTTCAGCACATAATTTGTGATGAAGACTTTCAGGAATTCATTTGCCAGAATGAATACCAATTCATGGGTAGACACTGATCCTGCTGTTTGCTGAGTGCCTTAGTCAAGGATTACTTTTTTACTTTTTCCACTTCAAAGTAGCCTGAATAAGGGAAGTAGGAGCATTAGATGCCATAACAATGTCAGGAATGGGAAGGACCGAGGACAGGACATATATACACATATCAGGGGAAACTGGAATAAAAGAAGATACTGAAGTTTCCTCTTCCCTGTCCCCCTCCTCCCTTTCTCTTCCCCTCCCTTTCCCCTCCCTCTCTCCCTCCAGACTGCATGCTTTGCTCCTCAGCTGCTGCTCATTGACCAGCAGCCTTAGCACCTGTGCCCAGGTGAGCTTCCCTCCTCACCCCCCATCTCAGTAACACCATTCCAGATTCCCAAAGACACACACTGGGCCTGGATAGACCTGTCCAGGTAGCCATAGCTGGCAGGTCAAGATCACATGTTTCTTCTTCAAACTATGGCAGTGGTGTTTCTGTAAGGGAGAAGGGTGGGCAGGAAGGAAGGAATTAATGGGCCTTTTGAACACTTGAGTAAGTGCCCATAAAATCCAAGGCAGCCAAGCAGGCAGGACTCTGTGTACATGACCCCTTCTCCTGCTTTGTTGCAGGTGGTGTTCTGGGGGAGATGCTGGTGGCTGAAGAATATTCCAGGAGGGAGCCAGGGAAGCTTAGAGGTGATGCCATGGGGTGTCAGTCACTCCCTCCAGGTGGGCAGCAGGGACCTGGGGTAGAGGAGGTGGGGCAGAAGCTGGGGGGAGCACCCCTGGGCCCCAGGCACTGAGCACTGAGAGAAGCAGGCCCAGGGAGCCTGGCTTGCACCAGGGGCAGCAGAGTGAAGGGACTGCGGCCAGCTGGTGGGCCTCGTCTTCAGCCCTGTTCTGCAGAGAGCCAGGCTCTTCCTGCCCAAGAGGTGTCCAACACAGGACTTGCAGCACGGAGCCAGGGGTGCCGCTCTCAGTCCACTGCGGCAGCCCCACAGCCTTATCTTGTCCCTCCCAATCTTTCTGAGATCCTCAATTTGTCCAAAACTCAACTTGCTTCTCAGCTGGGTGGCAAATTTGTACAAATGGATATTCATGGAGGTGGGGGGGGGAATTCCCTCTCGTCTCACCATGTCATCTCATCTGGAGACCTGTCTCCCCTGACACTGCCCCACCTCCCTCCCACCAAAGCTGGGGGGTGGCCGCTCCTCTGTGGTCCCACATCCCTGCACGTTCCTGCCCAGTCCCTGGTGCACGGTGTGCATGGACACCTCCCTGCAGTATTCTGCACCCGGTGAGGGCAGGGGCTGTGCTGGAACCAGCGGGGCGTCTCACAGTGCCCAGACCAAGTGCCCCATGGAGTGGGCTTCCGGGGAGTCCAGCGAGGGGCTGGTATCCACTCCCCCTTCCTAACAGCATCCAGAGTTCCTTTAAGAGCGTCTCTTCCTCATTCCACATGCTTCCTCCAAGAATCGAGCCTTGGAGCACAGCAACAGACAAGAAGACTGGACCTGTCCTGCTGGCTGTGTCCTAACCGGTTTCTAGTGTGAGGTCACCCTTGTCCTTAGAATCTTTCCAGTAAAATTTCGTATTTAAGGTCTCCAGAATCTGTGTCATTGCTGCAACTTAAATAGGATGGAGGAGAGGAGGAAAACTAACTCAAATCCTCAGTGAGAGAGGCCACAATCTAGCTGGCAGGCCACCATCAGCAGGACAGAAGTGGACAATGGTAGTCGTGACCATCATGGGCTATCCTGTCTTTCTGGAATAGCCAGGCCAAGTCCAGACATGACATCTGTGTTAAGACTAGGCCAGCCTTGGAAATGATTTCAGGAAATTCTCCCAGCCTTCACAGATGTCATCAGGCTTGTGCCGTCCCTTTCCTTGGAAGCAATGACTACTGAGCTCCTTCTGTTAGAGACAGGAAGGCCAAGGCCCCAGCCCTCAGATTGCTCCCAGGCCCTTGGGACAGCCCCCCTAGATCTAGAGTACACCCAGCAATTCTCTGGTGCCAGGGTCACTGACCTACGCAGATGTCAGGGTTTAGGGCCCCAAAGAGCAGGGAGAGCTCAGCAAAGATGACATTTGCCATGCCCATGTAGTCTGACTCAGCGAGCTGGAAAAGCCCAGGAATCTGAGTTTTAACAACGCCCAGGGCTCTGAAGTGCGCAGTCTGTCTCTTGGGGAGACACTAAGAGTTGAGAGAAGGGAGGAGGAGTCCCAGGAGCAAACTCAGCCTCCCGCAGGACCTCACAGAGCTCTTGGAGGAGGGAGCTTGTCCATCCTTTACCCCTCCCAGGCTGCTGGTGTCACTCTGTGTCAGAACTTCAAACCGCTTCCCATCGTGTCGGAGAAAGGCCTGGCTTCCCAGTCAGCGTGCCCCTCAGTCTCATCAGCCCCTTTCGTTTCTGTCCATTCTCCAGTTGTTTCTCGGTGGACTCCCTCCCCTGAACAGCTCGGGATCTTCTCTGCCACTGTAACAAATCATGTGTTGCCCACGTTCCAACCTTCGGACTTAGGGTTGGGTCAGGTCTCCCATTTCTTTGGTCCCCAGTGCCCTCCCCTCTCCCCCCAGCCTCTCTTAATACAGCTTTGTCCTTGGGGCCCTCTCAAGTTCACATCTTCCAGAAAACTCCTCCTCCCCACTCTGGCTCCCCTCCTCTGACCTCACGCTACAGTTGGTGTCACTTTGTACGTATTACATGGTCGAGGCTGACAAAGGGGTTCTCTGTCCCTGAATCAGGGAATGTCAGAGGGTTGACAAGGAGAAATCCACTCAAAATGCCTGACCTGGGAAGACTGGGACAGACTAGGGTGTGGGGTCAAGTGGGAAGATTCCAGACCAACTCTGGTTTTTGCTTTTAGAGACTTGCTACAGTGCCTAGGCTGATCCCAGGCTTGTCTTGCAGTCCTAGGCTCAAGTGGTCCTCCCGCCTCAGTCTCCCAGGTAGCTAGACTGCAGCTGATTTCCAGACCAATGCTGAGTGGACTCTCAGAGTCTCCTGCCCACTGCATCAATTCTGAGAAGCATAGTTGGCTTCCTCAAAGTTGACCAACTGTATTTTTGTTTGACAAGCCCTGTCCCTCCTGGACCCCTTTCTTTGCTCCTGTCTTCTCTCTGTGCAGGCTACATTGTGTGTGCCCATGGCTGCAGGGCATCCAGAGCCCCATCCTCAGTTTCTCAGGTGGATCCCAGACTGATGAAAATAAAACTGAAAGTTGTAAATTCAATAAGATCACACTCTATTCCATACTTCCAAGAGGCAACCAATTAATGACTCCACTCCACAGCAAACAGAAAAGAGTATGGGCTTCAGAATCACATAGAACAGGGTTAGAACCATGTTCTTGACTTAAAGCTATGTGTGTACAATTGAGCCAATTGCTTACTCTCTCTAGATTTTATTATTTATATCTGTGCAGTCATGAAAAGATTTTGGCCCATAGGTCAGTGAGTAGGGTATAGGCCACATACACCAAACGTGGCAGGTTCGAGCCCAGCCTAGGCCCGCTAAACAACAATGACAACTGCAACCAAAAAATAGCTGAGCATTGTGGTGGGCGCCTGTAGTCCCAGCTACTCCAGAGGCTGAGGCAAGAAAATCGCTTAAGCCCAAGAGTTTGAGGTTGCTGTGAGCTGTGATGCCACAGCACTCTTCCAAGGGCGACATAGTGAGACTCTGTTTCAAAAAAAAAAAGAATACATACCCCACAGTATATTTCAAGGAACAAATTAGATAACCTATGCAATATGATGTCACAAAGTGACCACCTAAACAGTGGCTGGGTCCATCCTCTACCTCATCTTTATGGATGGACAATTTTTGAGCTGTTCTTTGATGCTCATATCCTAATCTATTACTCAAGTGCTGCTCTATCTTGTCCAAGGCCCCTCCCCATCCACTAAATGGTCTGCCAAGAAAAATAAAGGCAAGTACTTTGGCAAATGCCCTGGGAGCCTACCTGCAGATATAATTCTTTTAAGACTTAAAGATACAATTCTTTGTATCTTGAGGATGGTGAATTGTAGGTGGATGGGCAGATGACATTTGCATCCACTCTCAACCCTATAGTCCAGGAGCAGGTGGCACAGGAACAAGATTCCTGTACTTCCTGGTGTCTAGTCCCTGCCATCTGCTGCCAGGCAGACATTCCCTTCCCTGCCTGCTGCACCCCCACAGCATGCTCTGCTCCTCCAGGCGGACTGGCTTCCCATAGAAGCTCACACAGCTCCATTACATGACTGCATTCTCTCCTTTTCTCCTTAGCCTCGTGGTGACATTCTTATGCTTAAAACTTTTCAGCATAGCCAGGTGCAGTGGCTTACACCTGTAATCCTAGCACTCTGGGAGGCTGAGATGGGTAGATTGCTTGAGGTCAGGAGTTCGAGACCAGCCTGAGCAAGAGTGAGACCCTGTCTCTAAAAATAACCAGGCATTGTGGCAGGTGCCCATAGTCCCAGCTACTTGGGAGGCTGAGACAACAGGATCACTTGAGCTCAGGAGTTGGAGGTTGCTGTGAAGCCAAGCCACTCTACCAAGGGCAACATAGTGAGACTGTCTCAAAAAAAAAAAAACTTTTCAGTGGCTCCCCATTTCCTACAGGATGGAGTCCAAGCACCTTGTCACCCCCCTCCATTGGCCTGGTCCCACTTGTCCCTCTAACACTTCCTCCCAATGTGTCAGAGAGCCCACCCCTCCTGCCCCTGCTGCTCCCTCTAGTAACCATGCTGAGCCAATTTGACTGTCTCACTGTCCCTGAAGAAGTCAGATTTCCTACACCCCCTGCTTTGTAAATGCTGTTCCCTCTTGGGAGTCCCACCCCACCCTCAGGCAAATTCCTACTCAGCCCTAAAATCTTTGGTCCATGCTCAACCACCATCTTGACTGTGAAGCACATTGCACAGTCTTCTACTTGTTACATTCCGTCTCTCCCCGGGGTTTGACTGCCTTGGGATTGTGACTCGTTCATGGCCCTGCCCTCAGCATCCAGCCAATTCCAAGCCCCTGGTACATGCTCAGGGGGTGTTCTCTGGAAGGATCCATAAGCTTATAGCTTTAACATCTCCCCCAGTTCTCTCCACAAATGTCCATTGTGAGTTCATGTTACTGTGGGTGCAGCTCTTGGCCAGGTGCTGTTAGGAATACAGATGGAATTATGTCACAGTTGCTGACCACAAAGCGTTGAGTCTTGTCAAGGGAGCTGAAGCAGGTGTAGACTAGTGTGCACATGAGAATGGGCTCTGGCCACCCAAGGCAGTGCAAGTGACATGACGGGAGAGCTCAGGCTCCTAGAATCCAAATAAGAGGGCATGCTGAAACTGGAACGTGAGGCTAGAGGGGCGGAGAAGGACAGGAGGGAGAGTCTTTGGACGAGGGGATCTGCAGGAGTGAGACTTGGCTGTGAGGGCACAGAGGACAGAGGCACCAGCTTGAGATGGTGACTGAAGGGGAATCCAGTGTAGGGCTGGGAAAAGATAGCCGAGGGCCTCCAGTGACAAGGAAGAGAAGGAAACTGGAAGGATGCATGTGTCCCCTGTGAAGGGAATGGCTCAGAGATGAGCGCAAGATCACTCAACTGGGAAATGGTGGGCTGAGATTAAAAACCACTCCAACTCTAAAACCCAGCTCTGTTCCTTCCACTGGACTCTGTCACTCCAGAGGCAGTGGGCAGAGTGGAGCAGGAAGGAAGGTTACAGACAAGAAGGGTCTTAATAAAGATTGTTATCATGCTGCTTGGACTCTGCTCTCTGTTCCTGAATAAATGAGCTCCTAGCTTCTTTCTTTTTTTTTTTTTTTTTTGTAGAGACAGAGTCTCACTTTATCGCCCTGGGTAGAGTGCCGTGGCGTCACACTGCTCACAGCAACCTCCAGCTCTTGGGCTTAAGCGATTCTCTTGCCTCAGCCTCCCGAGTAGCT
>CAUYON010160920.1:0-24913 GCA_963573935.1 Arctocebus calabarensis
CCCTGGGTCCCTCCTCGCCATCTTCCACAGCTCAAAGTGTCTTTTCCGCACCTCTCAGGCTTCACTAGGGTCCCCGCCTAGTGTAACGCTGGCTGGTCACCCATTCTTTCTCTCTCTCATTGATCTGGGGAAAAGGCGCTTGCCATTTTCAACATTCAGATGTGTCAGTCTGGCAGAGTCCAGACCCCTTGGCTCACGCCGGGGCTACCTGGGTCTCCGTGGTTCCTAGCAGTGCCCCTTTCTGATAGTCAAACTCTAAGTTCTACGCTTCAGTGGAATTTTCTCCGATTAGAGCTTGTGGGTTGGGACCTGCTGTCCTCCCTGTGGGAGGGGCCGGCTGCCCCTCCACTGGGCAGGGGAAAACAGTTTGCAACAGTTTCCATGGTTAAGAACTATATTTCAAACACGCCAATCCTCCCGATCTCTGTGTCTCACCAGCTGCCCATCCACTCCAATAGTTCTCACGGGGACAGATTCAGAGCTCCCACCCTCTAACCTGCTGACCAGGGAGAGATGGGGTACAGGACCATCTCCGCCGCCATCTTCCAGCACCCCTAGGTTATATATTTCTTACGTCTGGTTGCTTTCAAAATTTTCTCCTTCATATTAACTTTAGTGAACTTAATTATGATGTTCCTGGTGATGTTTTATTCGGATTGAGTCGTGCTGGGGTTCTGAAACTATCTGCTATCTGAATTTCCAAATCTCTTGGCATGTTTGCAAAACTGTCTTTCATAATCTCATAGAGAAGAGACTCTGGGCCTTGTGACGTCACTTCATCATTTTCAGGTATCCCTATAAGGCAAATGTTGGTTTTCTTATAGTTATCCCAGAGCTGTGTGAGAGAATGATCTGTTTTTGCCTTCCATTTCTCTATCTCTTTGTCAGTTTGGTAGTGTTCGATAGCTTTGTCTTCCATGTCAGAAATCCTTTCTTCTGCTTGCTCCATTCTGTTGCTGAGGGATTCTAACTTATTTCTCAGATCTTTGAGAGCTGCAATTTCTTGTCTCAATGTGTCCAAATAGTTGGTCATTTGGTCTTTGAATTCCTTGACTTCTTGAGACAATTTTTGAAATGCACCCTGAATTTCTAAATCCAACTTTTCCTCTATTTTATTAATCTTGTTTGCAATCCAAACTCTGAATTTGATTTCTGACATCTCAGTCATCTGTTTATGCATAGGATCCTCACTTGTGTCTGCCAGATTATTCCCTGTGGGGGTTGACCTAGTCTGGTTGTTCATGTTTCCAGAGCTTTTCTGTTGATTCCTCCCCATGATTAATTTTACACCGTTTGGCTAGATGAGTAGATAAGGACAGTTTGGGCTGGGAGTTCTAGGAGTACTGATTGACCAGTCCTTTGCTTAAAAGCTTGGACTGGTGTCTGTACCTTTTCCCCTAGAGTTTTTCCAAGGACTCGTAGAGAGGTACTGCTTTTGAAACTGATGACCTTCTTGGTGTGGTGGGGTTAAGTGGCCCTGTCTTTTTTTCAGCTGGTTTTTGTCTTATCCTAGAGAATCTGTTTCTCTGGATTGAAATCTGAGCTGTGAAGGAATACCAGAGTTAAGTCACCACACCCCCCCCAGGCAACAATTGAAAAAGCCAAATCAAACCTTCCCACTACCACACACCCAGGGTGCCACTTTGGAAAGTCCTGGGGTGAGTGGCCCAGTTGAAGAAGTCCCACTCAATTGTCCTAGCCAGCACTGATCTCAAATGGAAGAGTTAAAAAGTCTCTGGCAACTAGATAGCAGGGATCTGCTGGAAGCTCTAGTATAATTCACTCCGGTCCTCTGTGAGGTCAGGAGGGCACCCCCCAAGCAAGTTGATTATTTTGGGAAGGTTGAAGCCTCCTTCCCCACCTTGCCCCTCTGTCACACCTAGTCGATGTTAACAATTGTGATCCAGTTACCTCCAATGAGTACATGCTCCAGAGGTTTGAACCTGCCTGGTTGACAGTGAGGTCTGTGGCTCCACAAGCAGTCCGCTACTCCCTGTCACTGTTTTGCAGGGGGTGGTGATACCTGACAACCTGGGTACTTGATAGGGGCTGGGACGATTCACTCACTTGCAGCCCTGTCCCATATTGATGTTGCTGCTGGAACAGAACAAGTTCACAGAATTTATTTCTGTCAAGGCTATTTTCCCTGATCAGACTGGGGCTGCAAATAGACCTGACTCAGTCTGTTAGTTCCAGCCCTTTGTCTCAGCTTTCATCCCCCTGACGGCCAGGTTAGTCTGAAGATAAGCAAAGCAGCCTCGCTGGGAGTATTCTAATCCCTGTGCTCAGTCCTGGCCGGTACCACCTCAGGCATATCCTTCACATGCCTTGGTTGCTGGTCCGCTCTGCCGGTGGCTATCACTGGAGAAGCTGCCTGCTTCCCCTGGCTACCCAGAAGACTGGGAGTGTCTCCTCAAAACATCCTCAGGGGTGCAGCTCTTCTGCTATTGTTCCTAGAGCTGGTCGCCGTTTTGTGCCTCAAGAGACCTTCCCTCTAGCCGGGTCTCCTCTTGGCTCACTCCCCTCTCACCACTCCTGAGCCGGAAAACCAGCACAGTTCAGCAACAGTCTGCACCCGTCCACACCCCTTGAGAATAGCTCCAAGAATCTGAACTGTGTGGGACAGGCCTCCAGACCTCGGGGTGAGAGTGGAGGGGAACACCAGGAATTCCAACTTGCAGGTAGAGAGTATATACAGTTTTATGCCTGGCTGTAGAGCACCGCAGCACCCTAGTAGGGGAAGGAGGTCTGGTTTTTAGAGGGTCTCTCCCGTGGGGTAGAGTGGGAGGACATCTGAACTCTGCTCACTTGTTTGTATGGAGGTATGGAGTATACTCTGAACCTCTTTCATGGGGGAGGGTACTCCCATCCACTTGGTGATGTGCTCTGTACCTTTTTGTTTGTGTCCTCAGGGTCTCAGCTTGCCCAGGCAGGGTTGATGTGTGCTCTTCAACCTTTTCTTTTGGCTCAGATCAAAACCATCAGCTTTCTTGCTGAGTTTCTGCCCTTTAACTTTCCTTCTGGAAGGGAACCTCTGCAGAAAGCTGGCTATAGATCGCCATCTTGGCTTCTCCCCCTATGTACTGTTTTAATTGTTTTGTTCTACCTTAAATGTATGTGTAGTATCAGAATTGTTAGCCAATATTCTGGTGGGAAACTTCTTTATCAATTGGAGTTCAGTTTTTATATGTAGTTCTTTTGCCCTTAGTCTTATGGGCTCTGGTCCTTTCCAAAGTTACTTAGGTCAGCACCTGATTCCCCCTAAAATCTTCAGTGAAATGTTAACATATATTTATAAAATATTTAGATTATTTTGCCCCATTCTGCTATTTATAAACTAATGATTACTCTTTGTGCAGTAAAGTTCCATTGATTTTGAAAAATACTTAAATGTCTTATATTCACCATTACTAAATCACATAAAATAGTTTCCCTGTCCTAAACAACTCTTCTAATAAGATTTGCTAACCTTATTCACCTAATAAGGTGAACCTTATTCAGCTAATCAAGTTCCACCCCCCCAGATCTTAGCAACCATGGTTTTGTTTACTATCTTTATTGTTTTATCTTCTTCAGAATGTCATAAAATGCCATAAGTAGCTTTTTCAAAGTGGCTTTTTTGATTTAGCAATATGCATTTAAAATTAATCCATATGTTTAATGACTTTATAGTTCTTTACCGTCTCTTATCAATAGTATTTCAATATTTGAGTGTATACTAGAGTTTGTTGTCCATTCACCTACTAAAATACTTCTTTCTTACCTACAGGTTTTGCTGGTCATGAATAAAGTTATGAATAAGCATTTGTGCATAGATATTTTGTACACATAAGTTTTCAGATGTATTTGGTAAAAATTACTGTGATTGCTGGTTCATATGGTAAGATTATGCTTAGCTTCAGAATAAAAGTATAAAACTATCACTGTTTTCCAAAGTGACTTTACTATCTTTCATTCCCAGCAACAATTCAGAACAGATATTGTTGCTCTGAGTGCTTGCCAACAATTGATAATGCCAATTTTTGGATTAACGTTTCTAATAGGTGTGATGATGCCATTGTTTTAAGTTATAATTCCTTAATGATAAATAATGTTGAGAATCTTTTCATATACTTATTTGCCAGTTGGATGTCATCTCTGGCAAAGTGTCCATTGAGATAATTGTCCAAGTTTTTACTTGGGTTATTTGGTTTCTTGTTGTTGAGTTTTTTAATTTCTTCGTATATTTTAGATATCAATTCTTTATGAGATAGGCAATATGTGAATATTATCTCAGAGCCTGTGATGTTTTAGTTCATTAACTGTCCTTTACAAAGCAGATTTTAATTTTAATGAAGTCTATTCTCAATGTTTTCTTTCGTGGACTATGGTATTTGTTTTAATTTTAAATCTTATTAGCAAAACAAAAGTAATTTAGACATTCTCCTTTGTTTTGTTCAAGAAATTTTACAGTTTTACATTTTACATGATCCATTCTGAGTTAACTTTTTTCTAAAAAGTGGAAGTCTATATCTAGGTTTATTTGTTTAGAATTGTTCCAGCACTATTTGTTTAAAAGATTGTCATTTCTCCTTCGAATTGCCTTTTATTCAAAAACTTTTTTTATTAAGTCATATACACATAGATCATGAATACATTTATGCATATGTGGGGTACAATGTATTTTTTTTATACAGTCTGATGTGCTTACATCAAAGCAATCAACATAGCTTTTGCCTCATTTATTTGATTATTGTTTTAAGACATTTATGTTCTACATTTGACAGATTTGACTTGTACCCTTGCAATATGCTCCATTGGTGTGGTCTTGCCTTTTACCTTCCCTCCACCATACCCCCTCCCTTCCCACTCCATTTCTCTCCTTTGTCCTGGGCTATAGTTGTGTTCCATCATTCATAAAAAAAGTGTGCAATTCCTCTCCTAGGAGTATATCTAAAAGATCAAAAATCACTTTGCAAAAAAGATATTTTCACCAGATTATTTGTTGCAGCTCAAGATATAATAGCCAAGTCATGTAAGAAGCTCAAGTGCCCATCAACCCATGAATGGATTAATAAATTGTGGTATATGTACACCATGGAATACTATGCAGCCTTAAAAAAAGATGGAGACTTTATCTCTTTTATGTTTACATGGAGGGACCTAGAACATATTTTCCTGGGTAAAGTTTCTCAAGAATGGAGGAAAGAATATCCAATGTACTCAGTACTTCTATGAAACCTTTGTTTCTTTGTCAAAGATCAGTTGACTATATCCATGAGTCTAGTTCTGTGCTCCTTTGTTTGTTCCATTGATCAATTTATTTTTTGCCAACACAGCTTTGTTGTGCTTAATGTAGTCTTACAGTACGTATAATATTGTACTCTTAAAATTTGAAAAATATGAGTTTTTTAATTTTGCTTTTTTTCTTCAGTGATGTGTTTGCTATTCCAGATTTCTGACACTTATACAAACTTTAGAATCAGTTTGTCAATATCTATAAAAGAGCTTACTTAGATGTTGATTAGAATTACATTGAATCAAAATTAATATTATAACAAGATTGAGTCTGGTCATTCATGAACACATAATATCTTTGCATTTATTTGAATTTTTTATTAAATCATAGCTGTGTACATAAATGCATTTATGGGGTACAATGTGCTGGTTTTATATACAATTTGAAATACTTACCACAAACTGGTTAACATAGTTTTCACAGTACTTTCTTAATTATTGTGTTAAGACATTTATACTCTACACTTAGTAGATTTGACATGTACCCTTATAAAATGCACTGTAGGTGTGGTCTGATCAATTACCCTCCCTCCACCCATCCTTCTCCCTCCCATCCCTTCCCTCTCCCCTTGCCCCTTCATCTTGGGCTGCAGTTGGGTTATAGATTTCTTTTTAAAAATTATACATATATATAGTTAAATCATAGCTGTGTACATTAGTGCATTTATGGGGTACAATGTGCTGGTTCTATATACAATTTGAAATACTTAACAGCAAACTGGTTAACATAGCCTTCACCACACTTTCCTAATTATTGTGTTATGACATTTATACTCTACACTTAGTAGATTTGACATATACCCTTGTAAAATGCACTATAAGTGTAGTTCAACCAATCACCCTCTCTCCATCTATTCTCCCCCATCCCCTCCCTTCCCCATCCTCTTCCCCCTTCATCTTGGGCTGTAGTTGGGTTATAGCTTTTATATGGGACTGTGGTTGATTACATATTGGTTTAATAGTAGATCTGAGTACATTGGATACTTTTTTGATACTTTTTCTTCCATTCTTGACATACTTTACTAAGAAGAAAATGTTCCAGCTCCATCTATGTAAACATAAAAGAAGTAAGGTCTCCATTTTTTTAAGGCTGCATAATATTCCATGGTGTACATATAACACAATTTTTAATCCATTCATAGGTTGATGGGCATTTGGGCTTCTTCCATGACTTAGAAATTATGAATTAAATGTTTTACGAGTGTTTTGTAATTTTTTTTCAAATATGGCCCATACATAAATTGTTAGATTCATACCTGAGTATTTTATTGGAGGGAGAAATTTTCAATTATACATATACATGAATTCTGAATTCTAATTATTTATTACTGGAATATAGGAAAGGAATTGACTTTTATACATTTTATCTTATAACCTTGCTATAATTATTTATGAATTAGATTTTTGTTATTGATATTAATTCTTTGGGATTTTCTACATAAACAATGAAGGACATCAAAATGTTTGACCCAAAAGCATAATTATATTGCATATTTTTAGATGGTGGTTCAGAGGGCCTACAAACAGAAAGAGCTATGAAAAGCTATTTTGGGGTGTATGTGTGTGTGGGGGAGATTTGCATCTGTAGAGAAATTCTACATTAATGCAACCAGGATTTCTCTGAGTTTTTCTTTTGTCTGAATCTGAGATGAATTAGCTGGGAGTCTGATACCTTTAAAGCTCTGAAAGAAACAACCATTTATTCTCCCTGAGGGCTAATACCTGTAAGACTCAATCTACACAATAAGACTACCTTTGCTGGTCAGGGCTCCTCTTCTCTCCCCTTCATAACCTGTCCTGCCATCATCCAAATCCACATTCTTACCATAATCTCCAGATGATAGTAAGTTTCTGAACCCCACTGGAAGTTTTGGGTAACCACTTTGATTCTCCCCAATATGCTTATTAATAAATTTGTATGCCTTTTATTGTACCTTTTGACAGTTTATTTTTCAGCAAACTAAGAAGGTGAAGGAGAAACTTCCCTTTGGCATGTTCATTAATCATGTTAATCTGTGACTACAGATGGTTGTGTTTCTTTCTTTGCAACCTATCTACCATTTTTTTTTTGTTTCTTATCTTACTGCACTAGCTAATATTTCCAGTATAATGTCATATAAAAGTGTAAAGAGAGGACATTTTGTCTTGTTCCCATGCTTGAAGAGTCAATGTCCAGTTTCTTACCATTAAGTATGACGTTATATATAGTTTATGTAGTACACTATTTAATTAGATAGTTCCCTCTTTTTTAATTTCCTGAGAGTGTTTAATAATATATGGATGTTATACTTGCTCAAATGCTTTTATTGCGTCAATTGATATGATCATATAATTTTTTCTTCTTTAGTCTTATGATATGGTAGATTACATTGCTTGATTTCTAAATGTTGAGGTATTAGAAATGTTGATTTCTAAAAGTTGTTTTTTGTGGTGATCCTGCAGATAGGAATAAGACAACTGAAATTGGTTCAGATGTTGAAAAGATGATGCCCTATACACCCACCAGGATACGGTAAGTTTTAGGAATGATATAATAAAACTTTCTAGGAAGAGTCTGGTGGCTGCCAAGAAGGTCCAAAAAAATGGCTTGAGAAAGAACAGGGGAGGGAGAAAGGCATGCATAGTTTGAACTTCCTCCTGGCACAAAAGCAAGGAGTACTTTATCTTTCTTATTAACTTGCTCATATATGAAGTAAAAAGAAAAGAGGAAAGAGTAAGACTTAAATTCTGTCAGCAATTAAACATCAAATATAAAGTGAGATTTACTATTATGTCTTGCATAACTGGAATAAATCCTACTTGTTCATGGTATGTATTTAGTTTAATATTGTTTAATTGAACTTGCTAAAATTTTGTTGAGGAGGAATTTTGTGTCAATGAGAAGTATTGATCTATTGTATTCCTTTCTCATACTGACTTCATCTACATTTGGTATTGGAATAATGGTGACCTCATAGATGAGCTAGGTAGTGTTCCTTTGCTTTTTGTTTCTGGAAAATATTGTAGGACTTGATATCATTTCATCATTAAATGTTTGATAAGCTTCACCAATGAAACCATTTGAATCTAGTGATTAATTTGGGGGAGGTTATTACTTATTGATTTAATTTATTTAATAAGATATAAACCTATCCAGATGACCTATTTTTTCCTAGTGTCAGTTGTAGTTTGTGTTTGTTGAGAAATTTCTTTACCTAAATATTCAGATTAGTGGACATAACACAAATTTATAGTATTCTTTAATTATCCTTTTAATATCCATTGGATCATTATTAATGACTCCTTTTTTATGCCTGACATTGGTAATATATATCTTCTCTTGGTTATCCTAACTAGAAATTTACTAATTTTATTAATCTTCACAAAGAATTAGATCTTTGCTTTACAGACTTTCTTATTTTACTCTTTTCAAGTTTATTTATTTCTGTTCTGAATTTTATTATTATTGTTATTATTATTATTATTGCTTGCTTTAACCTTCAATTGCTCTTCTTTTTCTAGATTCCAAAAGCTGAAGCTTAGGTTATTGATTTTAGATTTTTTTCTATAATATATGATTTTAATGCTATAAACTTCTCTCCAAATGCTGATTTTGCTACATCATTCATATTTGATAAGTTGCATTTTCATTGTTATTTAGTATAAAATAGTATTTTTATGGTTTAGATTTCTTTTTTTACCTATGTGTAATAAGGAAGAGTGTTTAATTCCCAAGTACCTGGACATTTTCAGCTATTTTCTATTATTAATTTATAATGGAATTCCATTGTGGTCTGATAGCGTAGATTTTTCTTCATAAGAATTATGTGGTTTATCTTGATGAATGTTCTATGTAATTTTGAGGAGAAGTGTGCATTCTATTTTTGTTAGATGGAGTATTTTGTAAAAGTCAAATATATCCAATTTATTGATAGTGCTATTCAGATTAACTATTATCATTACTGATTTTCTGTCTACTTGGTCTATCAGTTACTTCATAGGTATAATGAACTCAATGATAATAGCAGATTTATCTATTTCTCCCTGCAGCTTTCAAATTTTTTATCTCATATGTTTTGATGTTCTTTTGTTGGGTTCATACACGTTTATGGTTGTTAGATTTTCTTAGAAAAAAATCTGTATGTTGCTCCTTTTTATCCCTGAGTGATTTTCTTGTTTTGAATCATGTTTTGTCTTAAATTAATATAGCTATCCCAGATATGTTTTCATTAGTGTTAGCATAGCATATCTTTCCCCATCATTTTACTTTTCACCTATCAGAGTCTTTACATTTAAAGTGAATTTCTTGTAGACAAATATGACTGGGTATTGTTTTTTGATTCATTTTGAAAATCTCAGTCTTTTATTTGGTATATTTAAATCAGACACATTTAAAGTGATCATTAATATACTAGGATTAGTATCAAGTATAATATCAACTATAATCAACTATTATATTGTATCCTTGTTGGAGAGGTAGGAGTAGGAAAGCATTTTATATTGGTTTAACTAAATGACAACTTTCCAGTTGGCACGTGTGTCTGGCTGTGACTTCCAAAAATATTTCTTCCACAGTTTTTTTCTTTTATCTTGATTGGGTAAGACAGGAAGAATTGGAGCTGGAGAGCCTTTCCTCATGGCTCTGAGATACCATTATCATAAATTATTTCCCCTGGAAGGTATTCCTTTGGTATGGGGAAGGTCTGGATGTACCTCATGAGTAGTACTGTTTCACTCTAACTGACAGAGCAAAGACGTATTCTTTCTCATTTATTTGTCATGAGAACTTGGTGTGGTTCCTGGAGGTAAAGCTTGAAAATGTGTAAGAATTTCCTTACTCTCATGCTAGTCCATAGTCAGCCTCCAGCAGTTCATCAAAATTACCATTTAAGAAATTCTTCCAGTTTATGGCCCCAGTGCTTCTGGTCTAGGTAAATAGATCTTTGCTCTGATTTCTTCCATCTCTCGAAATTTGAGTTGTTTTCCTTGTAACCTAAAGTCTTTCTCCAGCTTTATCTTATAATGACTGGACTGATGGATTCCTAAGCTCTTTACTTGTTGGAGCTAAAACTGGAAGTCCTTGGAAAAGATTTTACAAAGTGCTTAATGTTTTGCAAATATACAGTACAGAGTATCTGATTGCAAATTTCTTCCTACCAGAAAGAAGGCCATTCCTATTTCGAATATGAAATAAAATAATATAAAACCTTTCTATCCATGCCTCTGGAAATTATAAGGATAAATTCTATTATTTTAGCATTATAGAACCGGTAAGAAAAATTACCTATTTTGTCAGGTTCCACCATAATGAGACATGATGTCAGTAAGTAATGTCCTTATACTCCAAACAAAATAATATTTAAGCTTTACATTTCTCTTTAAAATTTCATTCCCAAATTCAATTTTCCAGAATGAATTACTTTAGTGGACACTGATACCCAGTCTGAGGCATATATTTTAATCATTAAGGTGAGTTTTTACCTCATTAACCTCCCCTGGTAAACATGCATACATGGCTTTGATAGTAACAACAAAATTATATTTTTAAGTATAAAATGTCATAGAGAATAAAATTAATTGAAATTCTTTAACAAAAAAATTGCTGCCTATTGTTAAACCTGGGAAAATCATCAGTACATTTTTAGAAAGCTAAAATCAGCAATATTTACCTAATAAAAATAAAATCACTAAGAAATGCCCTATGCAGCATTTGTTTCTTTTTTTTTCAACAATTGATTAACAATGGGGATATATATGTCTACATATCTCTCCCATGATAAAACAGCTTTGTTGAAAAGAAATCAATAGCTAATTTTTCTTTTCTTTTACTCAAAATCTGTATTGCTTATGTATAGCTAGTTGTTCTATATCGTTTGACATAAATCAAATGCTACTTCTGCCATCTTTTCCTTCATTGAATTTGTGATGTAAAATGAGATATCAAACCTCTTGTATTTTGTTTTAGTACTTGAATACTATAAGAATTTGGAGGGATAAAAAGCCAACTTTACCATTTTATAGCTGTAGAAACTGAGTCCAGAGACATTAGGTAATTCTTTATATAAAGAGGAACGACTACTTACTCATTAAGCAGTTCCAATCAATATCACATAGAAGAGATTGACTTCAGGGGAAGGGATAAAAATTAAAAACAAACCAAAACAAAAAAACTATTTAAATCCTCTGAAAATGGCCTTGAATGTGAAGAGAAAATGAAGAAATATGCATTTGAATCAAGGCTATTACCTTTTTCCTTTCCACCTCTCAGCTCAACAAGAAAGACTACACTCCAGACTTCTGCAGCCATGAACACAAAGCTCCTTCTCTCACCAGTGTCTAGCTCAAGGCTTTCTTCTAGAGAGAGGAAGAATGTCAGTGAGGCTGATCCTGTTTCCATATAAGTGTTGGTTAAGCTGTGTCCTGAGAAAATACAATTGAAATGGGGCTCCCTTTTCTAAATTGGTTCCCACTTACAGAACAGAGGTACTATCTTGGGCACAGCATGCTGAGAATACTGGAACTCTAATCATATTTGCTTCAGCTCATATGATTGTGTTTCATTTTAGCAGAGGTGATCTAAGAATACCCTAGTTTCTAACCCTGATGTGTGCTCATCTTATAAATGTGGTGAAAAACAACTGGGAGAAGATTCAAGATACAAGCTGTGCTACAGGCTAGGATAGTTTTCAGTAGAGAAACACAATTAAGACAGCTTAGGTAAGCCTTCTTGGTATCAGAAAAAAAATTAAACTTGGACCTCAGAAGCTATTTCTCCAAAGGACCTCAGAAGGTATTTTTCCAATGTTACTGAGTTAACTTGTAGAAAAATTTATGCCCAAAGGACGTTTGGAAAAACAATAGAGCAATCAGCTGACAATTGTTGGAGTATAACAGCTCAGCATGGTTGTGGAAAGAGAGAAAAGGATTCCTATATAAATTGTCATTTTAGGTTGATTGTGGCTATATCAAAAGCTGTGTCTTCTTCAGCAATAATATCAGAGGATGAACAATGCAGAGATTTGGGGAAGAATAAACTTCATTAAAAAGACACTACCTCTAAACAAATAAACAAACAAAAAAATAGTAACAAGTTCCTAGGGGGATGATAATACCCAGAGTTGTCATAATATATTATCTAAAATGTTCAGTTCACAACAAAACTTATGATACATGCAAGGGAAAAAGAGAGTATTACCCATACACTTAGGCAATAATTAAGCAACATAAACTACCTGTGAGAACATAGTCACAGGGCTAAACCAACACATAATGAAAGAAGTAAAGGAAGGAATGGTAATAATATGGCATCAAAAGAAATTAATAAAAAGAGAAATACAAAACAGAAGAAAATTAAATTTGTAGAGCTGAAAACCAACTGAAATTTGGTTAAAAATAACCAAATGAGATCAACTAGAAGATATTTGAATTGAAAGAAAAAAAAATCAGCAAGATCAAAAGTAAAGACAAAAAGCAGAGAGAAAAAGTGATGTATAAAAATGGGAGAAAAGTGTGCATTATCAAGTGAACAAAATTAGAAATAATGTAAGTATAAAAATGAGAAAAGGGAAAGAAATGAGCAGAAAACATATTGAAGAAAAATAACTAACAACTTAAAAAAATATTGAAAAAAATAACCTGGGGAGGGGGAATATGGCTAACTGGAGCCAGTTTTTAAGAGAAGCTCCTGTCCAGAGGGAGAGATAATATCCAGAAAGAACCCAATAAAGCTGAAGGTTGGGAGCTGAGCTGAGAGCCAAGATTAATAGCTGTACGTCATCTCTGCTGAGGCAAGCTGCAACTCCAAGGAAGCAAATGTCAGGTACAAAACATCCCAAAGAGGATGACTGCCCATTCCTTCCCCCAGAGAGTGGCTTTCTGTGGGATCTCTACAAGCAAGTGGTGAACTGAAAATCTCTTTTCTCACCCCACAGGAGAGAGTCACTGGAGGCTGGGACTCCTTCTCCAGAGAAACCTGCTGTGAACCTGGGATGAAAGTTGCCTGGCATGAAAGTCAAACAAATATTTTTCCTGCTATTTTCAACTCCCATTCCACCCTTTCCACCTCGCCTGGCTGTCTAGAAGCCCAACCCCTGCAGAGACATGAGTTTCTGTGGTTCTTTTCTAGGATCAGGCATTACACGGGCCGTGGCAGTGCAGCTGCACTGAAACAGTGAATCCAGTAGAAGTACAGAAAGGCATAGAGGGAGGGTTTCTGGCCTGGCTCTGCAAAAGTGAGCGGAGTCTCCGGAATCTGGCTGGAGGCACTTCCCACTCAGCATCAGTGATAGTAAAGCAACCCCCCTGGGGTCAATTTTCAGAGAGACACCTCCCAATTCTGCGGCCTGCCAGAGGGAGCCAGACCTCAACCTTCAGGAGTAGCAGAGGAGCAGTGCAACTAGGGCCAAGGCACAGACTCTGAGGGAGAAAAACATTTGCTGCTTGTTATCCTCTGGTTGGGAATAAACTCATGAGGAACACTCTGTAGGTTCCATTGAGCACCAGAGGGAGTGAGGCTTCAGCTCCCACTGTTGGCTGGTGAAAGAGTGTGGTGGCATAACTGAGGAGGCATTGACTCCACTTTGACCCTGGCAGGTGCAAATCCCTGGTGCATTTGCTCCCTAGAGGGAATTGAGGTTCCACAGTCCTATGGGGTCACCAGTGACTGGGTGTGACAGAGGTACAAGGTGGGGAAGGAGACATCAACCCACCTGGACTAACTCTTTTGCTGGGTGGGCCTTTCTGGCTGCACAGAGTACTAGAGCAAATCACACTTGAGCTGCCAGTGGACACCTGCTGTCTAGTTACTGGAGACCTTTTGAACTCTCCCACTTCTTCTGTATCTGTGCTGACTGGGACAATTCATTTGGAACTTTTGACCTGGGATGATCACCCAGGGACTCTCCAAACTTGAAACTTTTCAAGGCAGGAGAAGATGGTCATCAACTTTCGTACCATGGTTGTGTCCTAGTGGGAGGGTCTGATCTCCTCTTCCAGTTGTTGCCCATGTGTGTGTGGGGGGGCTGTCTTCATTGCTTATATTTCTCTGCAGGTGAGATTTCAGCCCAAAGCCACTGACTCACTAGATTTGGACACAGACTAACTGAATGCAAACAGAGCCACTTAGCCCATCACACAAACCAGGTCCCATAAATCTCAGGCTGTAGCACTGAACAGGCCCTTTGTAAAACTATAGGGGAAAAGCCACAGTCACCAGTCCCAGCTCTTTGGTAAAGCACTGGTTAATTACAACTACAGGAGCCCTAAATCAAATTTTGCCTTACCAGATTCTCCAGCCAAATAGTGAAAAATAATCATGGGGTGGTATCAGTGGGAAATTGCTGACAGCATGAATAATCAGAGTAGATGAACTCCTCCAAGGAATGAAAAAGGAGAAACAACAGAAGATCCTATTCATAAACAAATGGCTGAGACATCAGAAATCAAGTTCAGAATTTGGATGAAATATAAGATTAACAGAATGGAAGTAAAGTTCCAATTAGAAATTCAAGGAGTAATTCAAAAGTTGTCTCAAGAATTCAATGAATTCAAAAACAACATCGCCAAAGATTTACTAACAATGACACAAGAAATGTCAGTGCTCAAAGATCTGAGAAATACAGTAGAATCCCTCAATAACATAATGGAGCAGGCAGAAGAAAGGGTCTCTGACATTAAAGACAAAGTTTTTGAATGCTTCCAAACACTCAAAGAGGCAGAGAAATCGAGAGCAAAAATGAATCATCCCCAAGAGAGTTGTGGGAGCACTCCAAAAGAGCAAACATTTGCCTTACAGGAATTCCTGAAAGAGAAGAGGATGTTCCAAAAGGCACACATGCTCTACTTCAAGAAATAATCAAGGAGAACTTCCCAAGCACAGCAAAAAAAATACCAAAATTCAGATAGAAGATAGTTTCAGAACTCCAATTTGAATCAATCCAAATAAAACAACTCCTAGACACATTGTAATTAACTTTGCCAAAGTTGACATGAAGGAGAAAATTCTGTAAGCAGCCAGATGTAAGAAAATCATAACCTACAAGGGGAAGAATATTAGAATCACTTCAGACCTCTCAGCTGAAACTTTTCAAGGCAGGAGAAGATGGTCATCAACTTTCAATCTCCTAAAACAAAACAACTTTCAGCCCAGGATCCTATATCCAGCTAAACTGAGTTTCATTGGTGATGGAGATATCAATACTTTAATTACATACACATGTTGAAGAAATTTTCTATAACTTAATCAGCTCTTCAGGATATTCTCAGATCCATCCTCCACAATGAACAGCAAAATGCTCTACCACCAAAATAAACTCACTCAGAAATTTTTGATCAAAAAACAACTTCCACAGTGGCAAAAGTATTAAAAATGTCCATAAGACTTTTGAATAAGTTGACAAACAATGTGCTATCAAGCTTATCAATTCTCTCAATTAATGTGAATGTTTTAAATTTTCCTCTAAAGAGGCACAAGTTGGCACACTGGATACATAAACTCAGAGCAGATATCTGCTGAATACGAGAATCTCATCTTACTTTAAAGGATAAATATAGACTCAGGGTGAATGATGGACATATATAATACAGGCAAACAGAAATTAGACAAAAATCAGGGTTTGCAATGTTATTTGCAGATACCTTAGGTTTTAAAACCACTAAAGTAAGGACAGATAAAGATGGTCACTTCATTTTTGTGAAGGGAAGCACTAAAGATGAATTCATTTCAATTATTAACATTTATGCACCCAACCAGAATGATCCTGTTTATAAGAGACACCCTAACAGACATGAAGAATTTGATATCTTCCAGCACCATAATAGTTGGAGATTTTAACATCCCCTTGGTACTGTGGGATAGATCCTCCAATATGAAACTAGACAAATAAATTTTAGACTTAAATTTGACCTTACAACAAATGGACTTAACAGAAATCTGCAGAACATTTCATCCTAACGAAACTGAATCCACATTCTTCTCATCAGCCCAAGGAACATCCTCCAAAATTGATCACATCTTAGGTCACAAGTCTAACCTCAGGAAATTTAAAAGAATAGAAATTATTCCTTGTGTTTTCTCAGACCATCATGGAATAAAAGTTGAACTCCACAACAGGAATCTTAATACTCATACAAAGACATTGAAACTAAATAATCTTATGCTGAATGATAGCTGGGTCATAGTGAGATTAAGAAGAAAATTATCAAATTTTTGGAACAAAACAATAATGAAGATACGAATTATCAGCATTTGTGGATAATGTCAATGCATTCCTAAGAGGGAAATTTATAGATTTGCAAGCCTTCCTCAAGAGAATGGAAAAAGAGGTAGTCAACAACTTAATGGGAAATCTCAAGCAACTGGAAAAGGAAGAAAATTCCAACCCCAAATCCAGTAGAAGAAAAGAAATAACAAAAATTAGAGCAGAATTAAATGAAATTGAAAAAAACAAGAATTATTCAAAAGATCAACAAATCAAAAAATTGGTTTTTCAAAAAGATTAATAAAATTGATAAACCTTTGGCTAACCTAATCAGAAAGAGCAAAGTAAAATCTGTAATATCATCAATCAGAAATGACAAAGGTGAAATAACAGCAGACACCTCAAAAATTAAAAAAATCCTTAATGAACACTACAAAAAACTCTATTCTCAGAAATATGAAAATCTGAACGAAATAGACTAACACTTGGAAGCATGCCACATTCCTAGACTTAGCCAGGAAGAATTGGAAATGTTGAATATACTGATATCAAGTACTGAAACAGCATCAACTATACGAAATCTCCCAAATAGGTGCAGTCCAATACCAGATGGCTTCACATAAGAATTCTACCAAACCTTTAAAGATGAACTTGTACCGATACATTACCTCTCCAAAACATAGAAAGAGAAAGAATCTTTCCCAACACATTCTATGAAGCAAATATCACCCTGATCCCCAAACCAGGAAAAGACTCAACAAGGAAAGAAAATTACAGACCAATACCTTTAATGAATATAGATGCAACAATATTCAGTAAGATCATAGCAATCAGAATCCAGCAACACATCAAAAAATTATACACCATGACCAAATAGTTTTTATCCCAGTGTTTCAAGGTTGGTTCAATATACATAAATATAAGAATATAATACATCACATAAACAAAATGCAAAATAAACACCACATGATTCTCTCAATTGATGCAGAAAAAGATTTTGATAGTATCTAGCATCCTTTCATGGTCAGAACAATTAAGAAAAATAAGTATAGAAGGAACATTTATTAAACTGGTAGAGGCCATCTACAGCTAACCCATAGGCAATATTGTATTGAATGGAGTAAAACTGAAAACATTTCCACTCAGATTAGGAACCAGGCAAGGTTGCACATTGTCTCCACTGCTTTTTAACATTGTGATGGAAGTATTAGCCATTGCAATCAGGCAAAAGAAGGCAATCAAGTGTATCCAAATAGGATCAGTGGAGATCAAACTTTCACTCTTAACAGGTGATAAAATTATAAATATGGAAAACCCCAGGGACTCAACTATGAAACTCTTAGAAGAGATCAAGGAATACAGCAGTATCTCAGGTTACATAATCAATACTCAATAACCAGTAGCCTTTATATATACCAACAATAGTTGAGGTGAAAAATCAAAGACTCTTTTTCTTTTACAGTAGTGCCAAAGAAAATGAAATATTTGAGAGTTTACCTAACAAACGATGTGAAAGATCTTCATAAGAGAATTATGAAACTCTGAGAAAAGAAATAGCTGAAGCCATTAACAAATTGAAAAACATACCATGCTCACGGCTAGGAAGAATCAACATCGTTAAAATGTCCATATTACCCAAAGCAATATACAAATTTAATGCAATCCCTATTAAAGCACCACTGTCATATTTTAAAGATCTGGAAAAAATAGTACTTAGTTTTATATGGAATCAGAAAAAAACTCAAATAGCCAAGACACTACTCAGAAATAAAAACAAATCAGGAGGAATCACGCTAACAGACTTCAGACTATACTATACTAGTGATCAAAATAGCATAGTACTGGCACAAAAATAGAGAGGTAGATGTATGGAACAGAATAGAGAAACAAGAGATGAACCCAGACACTTATCATCATTTGATCTTTGTTAAGCCTATCGAAAACATAAATTGGGGGGTGGCGCCTTAGGCTCAAAGGAGTAGGGTGCTACCTTCATATACCGGACGTGGAGGGTTCAAACCTGGCCCTGGCCGAAAACTTCAAACAAACAAACAAACAAACAAACATAATTTGGGGGAAAGATTCCCTGTTTAACAAATGGGTGAATTGGCTGGTGACTTGTAGAAGACTGAAACTGGACCCACATCTTTCACCATTATCAAAAATTAACTCTCACCTTATAAATGATTTAAACTTAAGACACAAAGCTATAAATAGATACTAGCAGAGAGTGCAGGAGAAACACTTGAAGAAATTGGCCTGGGAGAATACTTTATGAGGAGGGCAATTGCAACAACACCAAAAATACATTACTGGGATCTGACCAAACTAAGAAGCTTCTACACAGCCAAGAATACTGTATGGTAAAGTAAGCAGACAGCCTTCAGAATGGGAGAAGATACTTGTAGGTTATGTTTCTGGCAAAAGTTTTATAACAGGAATCCATAGAGAACACAAACTTATTAATGAGAAAAGAACAAAAGATCCCATTTCATTGTGGGCAGGAGATTTGAACAGAAGCTTCTCTGAAGAAGATAAACACATAGCCTACAGACACATGAAAAAATGCTCATCATCTTTAATCATCAGAGAAATGCAAATCAAAACCACTTTGAGACATCATCTAAGTCCAGGAAGAGTAGCCCATGTAAAAAAATCCCCAAACTATAGATGTTGGCATGGATGTGGAGAAATGGAAACACTTCTGCACTGCTGGTGGGAATGCAAGCTAATACTTTCCTTTTGAAAAGAAGTTTGCAGAGCACTTAGGGATCTACAAGTAGACCTGTCATTCAATCCTGCAAGTCTGCTACTAGGTGTATATCCAAAAGACCAAAAATCATTTTATAGCAAAGATATTTGCACCAGATTGTTTATTGTAGCTCAATTTGTAATTGACAAGTCGTGGAAGAAGCCCAAGTGCCCATCAATCCATGGATGGATTAATAAATTGTGGTATATGTATACCAGGGAATATTATGCAGCCTTAAAGAAGATGGAGACTTTACAACTTATAAAATTTTTTTTAATTTTAATTATTATGATTATTATTATTATTTTAAGAGACAGAGTCTCACTTTGTGGCCTTTGTTAGAGTGCCATGGCATCACAGCTCACAGCAACCTCCAGCTCTTGGGCTTAGGTAATTCTTTTGCCTCTACCTCCTGAATAGGTGGGACTACAGGCAACCACCACAATGTCTAGCTATTTTTTTATTGTTGCAGTTTGGCCAGGGGCCGGGGTTGAACCTGCCACCCTCGGTATATGAAGGCCAGTGCCCCACTCACTGAGCCACAGGCACTGCCCGACTTCACCACTTTTATGTTTACATAGATGGAGCTGGAACATATTCTTCTTTGTCCTGTATGTCAAGAATGGAAGAAAAAGTATCAATGTACTCAGTATTATTATGAAACCAGTTTATAATCACCCACACTTTCACATGAAAGACAAACATTACTATAGCCCAGGATGAAGGAGTGAAGAGGAGGGGGATGGGGAGAGGGGGGAGGTTGTATGGAGGGAGGATAAATGGTGGGACCACACCTATGGTTCATATTGCAAGGGTACATGTCAAATCTATTAAGTGTAGGGTGTAAATGTCTTAACACAATAATTAAGTAAGGTGAAGTATATGTTAATCAGTTTGATGTAAGCATTCCAAATTGTATATAAAATCAACACATTGTACCCCATAAATGCATTAATGTATACATGATTTATGTATTTATGACTTAATTAAAAAATAAAAGAAAAAAGAAAAAAAATAATTTGCATATAAAAGCAAAACAGCTTAACAAACTCCAAGGAGGATAAACACAGAGAGAGTTACAAACACATAAAAGTAAAAGTACTGACAATCAAAAGCAGGGGAGAAATCTTAAAAGCAGCAAGGGAAAGATGACTTGGTATTTGAAAGAGAGTATCAATAAGTTTAACAGCTTACTTCTCTGCAGAAACAATGGCAGTCAGAAGACAAAGTCCTTAGGGTGGGGAGAGCAAGAATACTGTCTCCAGCAAAGTTTCTTTCAAAAATGAATGGAAAATAAAGACTCTAAGACAAACAAAACCTGAGAGAATTTGTTGCTGACAAACATGTCAAATATAGGAGGAAACTATCACAATTCAGGATACAGTCTTTGAGTCATTATCTCAAAGATAAATCGGACTTAAGTCTAATAATAGGTACATTATAGTTTTATTCTGAAACGTAATTTTTCTCTCTACAGATACCTCCATTTCTACCAAAGATCATTATATTAAGACTAATTCACTTGCAAAATATCTTTAGTCTCATTAAACTTGGCCTGATTATTTACATGAAGTAAGATTGGTAATTAACCATAAAGATTCTTTTAAAGCATTACAGGAGCTCTTAATAAAGAATCTCAGATTAGAATTTAGGAAGCCAACCTAAGGAATCACCATCAACTATGCAATACCTGTAGATTTGAGTGAATGCCTTTCTTCTTAAGGTGTACAACATATGTTGAGATTGTTGAACCTGCCAGAAAGTTACTTTCAAAACTCAATCTAAACCTCCTATAAGGCCAGGCGTCCTTGAAGCCAGGTAGTATGGCAATTGTTTCAAGGGGCTTTATTCACTACACAAAGTCAACCTCAGTTTTTTAAAACTGTCTGGTCATATTGGATTCTGTGCACATTCTTTGACATTCTGATCAAAACCTTGGTAATATATATAATTTTTTAAATTGTATTCTGTTACAAAAAGAACAGATTCTTATTGAACTTACATAAATAACTGTATTGTCACAAAAATAATATACTCACTGATAATTTTTGAATTCTGAAGGGATCAGATAAGGAGAAAAAGTCAATGTTTCAACTCCATTTACAAAGGTATAAATTACCAAATTGTTGTAAGCTATAGATAGCTTAAGAAAAAATAGAAAAATGTTTCTTTAATCTGGAAAACAAAACATTAAAGAACCAGTAATATTTCAGTCATTTGAAAGCAGAGGTTTCTAATGTTCAAGTGTCTCGAGTGGAAAGAAAAAAGTATGGCAAGGGTTAACGGAGGGATAGAGGGAGTAAGGGTTTGAAGGGGAATATATCAAAAATTCAAGGGAAGTGAATGAAAGATTGAAGGTATTAAAAGAAGGAAGGAAGAGCAGAAGCAAATGGAAAGAAAAAATCTTAGAGGAGGTGGTTCGGGGTGATCTTAAGTTTCCCAAAGAAGCCATTGAATGTCCTCAGCAAAAATTATACCAACAAGAGATGAAAGTTTCAAATAAGCCTAAAACTCTAACCCAACTTCAGAGACAAAGAATATACTCAGAATCTTAAGAATTAAAACCTGCTCTTATCAGTTTCAATAAAAATTAGTTGAAGCACCAATTCAGAAGTCTGGTTCACCAATAAATCCCTCATCAGTCGGTCAGGAGGGAAGACAAATGTTTCAAAAATGCACACTTTGTGTCCTTGGTGACAGGTATGAGTCCATTGGTAATTTTGATTCTATCCAAATAATGGCACCATAATTGTTAAAAAAATTATCATGGCACTTGTTAAGGATGGTAGGGCAGATTTTATTCAAGAAAGATCATAGTGGTAAGTGCAGTATAGGAATCACTGCAATGGGATTTTGTAGTGAGGGGGAGGTAATGGATTCAACTCCATCTCCAGTAAGCACAAGCAAGATTTATAACGGAGAAGGATAGGAGGGTCAGTGAATAAAAATTTACTAAAATGAAACATCAAGGAAAGGTGATTTCTGGCTTAATTGACTTGATAAGATTATTGCAGAAGGGAGGTCAAGGTGATAATATATTGAGGATGGTCAGACAAGTGTGGAGGATTTTTGCTAAACTGACATAGCAGGATTCCAGTTCAAACTGGATTCTATAAGGACAAAGAAAGAAGCCCAAGGTCAGGTTAAGCAAAAAGACCCAAAACCCTTATTTTTATGTTATCCTTAGTTTTATGTCCCTTATAATCTCTTGAGGAAATTGATCTGCCTTGCTTTTTCATGTTGCCAGGGGTCTTCTGCTGGTTCCTCCTTATATGTATTTTCAACTTACTTTTTATATTAATTTTACTTTTTAAGATGAAATGTTAGGTTGTCCCTCAATACTTATTGAGAATTCATCTAATTGGGGACCATTAGATAGTACCCGCAGACCTGTCTGGCTACTTAAAGTAAGACTAGGAAGCTGAAATCAGTTCTGGAGGCCCCAGGTATGGATCTGACTAACCTTTCACTTCTGACTGCTGAAATAAGTTAGAGTTCATATCTGTGGCCTTTTCTGAACACAGCCTCTGAAAACTCCCTTTTGATTTGGCAGCATGAGAGTCTCTGAGGGCCTTCCTTGCTTTCCCCAAGTTGGATGGTATAGCACCTAGGGGTGAAGCTCAGGTGCTCCTAGGCTGGGTGCATATACTGGTTACTTTTCCAGTCTGCTTCTGTCCTAGTATCAGACAATTTAATGGAGTCACAGAATTTTCCTGAAGCCCCTATTGCAATAGGTCAAACCGCTGCACCCTTCCCACCACAACTCAGGGTGAGGAATCTACTGGCCACCAATTGCTCTCACCCTTTTTTTTTTTTTTTTTGTCCCACAGCACAAATGCTCCTCTTACAAACAAATTTAAAACATCAGTGTTTTTCTCCAGAGTCCTGGCATCAATTGATTTGATATACTGTGATCCTTGCCCATGACTGGGGTAAGGGGAACCACAGGCTGGCATCTGCTTCCTTCTTAGGGCAAGATTTCCTGAGACAAGGCCTGTCTCTAAATTGTCAATGTGGCTTCTTGGCCAAATCACCAGGAGAGGCCCATCAGGCACAGACTTTGGGCTGAGCCATCCCAGAAGGCAGGGAAAAGGTCCCTCCCAGCAGGAGGGACACCCAGGAGGGACTCTCTCTTGTCAAAGTCAGAGCAGCCAAAACTCTATTTTCTCTTGTGGAGGGAAGGCACACTCAGTTCACTGGAACACACAATGTAGAGGACCCTTAGAGACCTTGCCAGACACATTAGGAAGGCAGGACCTGCCTTCCTTTCCCTGTGGCCAGTTAAGGATCCAGCTAGTTGTGGCGAGGATAGAAAATGGCTTCTGTGAACATTGGCTTCTCACTTGGTCAGAAATTCCCTTGCCTTTCTGGTGCTTGGGGGTGAGGCAGGCCATCATGCTGACTGGACTAGCACTCCACTTGTCCAAGTACTTGCTGCACTTGTCCAGCAGACTGACCACAGCAAGGGGCAGTCTGTTGGGAGACCAAAACGAGAGGGGGGTGATGTGCTATGGGAACAAGTCAGGAGGAAAAAAAAGTTTGTTCACTTTTCTGTCAGGCAGGATGGGGATCCAGGTGGTAAAAATTCTAAGATGTAGGAAAACTGAGGTTTCGTGGCTTTCTTATGGTGTGAGAAATAATGTGTTCACTACTCTGCATGGAGAGTCCACAGAAAGCTTCCAGGTGGGGGAAATGTCCCCCTTACCCCTTCATTGAGTACCAGGCTCTTTCCTTCAATCCTGGTCATATTGAATTCTGTGCACATTCTTTGACATTCCAATTAAAATGTGCACAGAATCCAATATGACCATGCTCCTTTGCTCCAGAGAAGTTCATTGTTTTCTCCCTTCCTCTTCAATGCCTTTGTTTGTCTCAGGGGGGATGTTGACTTCTTTGATTTCTTCTTGCATTCAACCACCTCACTTTAACTTCTCAGAGTTTTCTCAGTGCAATATATTTCCTTCTAGACAGAAGCCTCTGACAAAAGCTTTCTCTAATCATCCATCTTTAAAATAATGAAATCCTTAAATAAACATGGGGATAAATCTTCATGACACTGGATTTTTACATATGATACCAAAAGCATCAGAAACAAAGAGAAAATAAATTGGACTTCATCACAATTAAAAACTTTTCATTTCAAAGATAGCATCAAAGGAAGTAAAAGGCAATCTACAGAATGGAAGAAAATATTTGTGAATAATATATTAAATATTTAATAAGAGATTTGCATCAAAATATCCAGAGAATTTTTTTAATTGTTTTTATTATTAAATAATAGATGTGTACATTAGTGCAATCAAGGGGTACAATGTGATGGATTCATATACAATCTGAAATATTTTCATCAAACTGATTAACATAGCCTTCAGGGCATTTTCCTTAGTTACTGTATGAAGACATTTGTATTCTGCATTTAGTAAGGTTCTGCTGTACCCTTGTAAGATGCACTGTAGGTGTGGCCCCTCCAGTTACTCTCCCTCCACCCCAACCTCAACCCTCCCTTCCCTACCGTTGCCCCTTTCCCCATATCCTTGTGCTATAGTTGGGTTATAGCCTTCATATGAAAGCCATAAATTAGCTTCATAGTAGGGCTGAGTACATTGGATACTTTTTCTTCCATTCTTGAGATACTTTGCTAAGAAGAATATGTTCCAGCTCCATTCATGTAAACATGAAAGAGGTAAAGTCTCCATCTTTCTTTAAG
>CAUYON010160921.1:0-10026 GCA_963573935.1 Arctocebus calabarensis
TATATAGTGATCAAGGAAATGCCATAAAGGATATCTGTAACAGTATGATCAAAATATTTCTGAATGTATATGAATCGTGCCCTGTGATTGCACCAATGTACATAATTATGATTCAATAAAATTATTTAAAAAAAAAAAAAAAGAATGGTTTTGCAAGCCCCGTAATAGGAAGCTTCTGAACGGCTTTGTGCGTTGTGTGAATTGTATCCCTTCAGATAACAGAAATGACTAAAACCTTCCTTTCAAGGGAGTGTCAGAGGCGGATTTATACTTTTTACTATATCAGCGTACAGTAGAGAAGGCTGTACAGAAGGTAGATGTAAGACCCACGTTCAGGGTCAGAGAGCCCCATTAAGAGGTTGTGGAGCAATAGATTACCAGGGCTTTGCCTAATGCAATAGCAGCTGAGTTGGAGAAGATTAACTGCACATATAAGAAATATTAGACAGGGTAATTTTTTAGAATTTGGTGATTCATCAATTATGTATAGACTCCTAGGTAAAGAGATAGTAGAATCATTATTTGAGGTAGGCAAATCGGTATAGGCGTATGCAGCCCAAAGGCCAACAGCTCACTCGGGAGGAGCTGTCCAGCAGGACCGCATCTGATTCTCTCCATCAGGGAAGATGTCAGAACTGGATATGGCTATAGATCAGAAAGGGAAGGGAGGCACGGGGCAAACAGCATTAAGATATCAAGAATGTGCAAGATGACCCATGGGAAAATTCAGATATAAAGATCATAGGTCTGGGGAGCAGTTGGTGTATTGAAATCAACATATATGAAATACAGGAGAAGCACTGGACAGGGGCCTGCTCCAGAACCTCAGAGGGGCAGAAGAAGAGCCAGGAGAAGGTGATACTGTACAATTAAAGGGAGTAAACAAGACGAAGGGGAGAATAACGATGAATCACGATCACACATGAGAATCCACAAAGAGATCGATTAAATCGGGACCACTGATCCTGGCACTTACGTGGTGGTGGTTATGGCTGTTGGATGACATTCAGTAGAAGGTGCAGGTAGGGAAGGGATCAAAGCTGGGTCGGGCGTCAGTCCTCCAGCTTCAGAATCGCTCCCGTCTCTTCACTTACTGCCACAGAGCTCAGAAGCCATACATGGGTCCTACAGGGACAGCCGTGAAGCCACAGACTGGTTTCAAGGTGCGCGAGACTGAATTTTCACTTCAACGTATGAGTTTTGGGGTAACTCGATTCAACCCATAAGACGCCTCAGGATAATTCCCGTTTTGCTAAAGGTCCTCCTCACTTCATTTATTCAATATTGTATCAGTCAAGGCATCTCGTCGTTCCAGACCTTACATTATATACCTGAAGCCCTTCACAGAGCGCAGACCCACTGCCCAGGGTTACGGCCACACTCACAATGTTCAGCTCTTCTCCTACTCAATGTGATGGTCACAAGATTGTCACCAACTGTTACAACTGTCTGCAAGTAGCCACAGGATTTTAGTTGTACCGTAAGTGACACGGTTGTCACCTTAATGCAACAAATACGAATCAGCTGTGGATAAAGTGAGTTTGAGGGGACGGTGGGATGTCCCAGTGGACTAATTTTAATGTTCCTCTTAAGTGAGGGGGAAGGTCAAGGTTGGAGCCAAGTCTTTGTCAGGAATTAGCTTAAACACTTTGAGATAGGAAAAGCAGAGTTGAAGTGAAGAGACAAGAAAAAGGGAATGACCATCCCACCTTAGGGAACAGACATATTTAGGGTCTTAAAAGATGGAAGTTGGCAAGACAATAATGACAAATCAGTGCCACAGAAACCAAGAAAAAAGAAAGCTTCAGCAAATTTATTTTAGTATCAGCTCTGCCCACAATAAATTCCTTTGCAGGGAGGTGATTTTGTAAAGAGAAAACATTCTGTGTATGTATATAATAAGGTTAAGTTTTTAACATTATGCAAATATAAAATTTCATAATGTAATACTTTGCAAACATGTTAATTTTTCCTTTTAGAAAAGTTTCATGAGGCTTGGTTTCTAAGTAACCAATGCCTAGAGAAAATAAGCCTGTTTGAGCATATGTAAAAGTCTGCATTTTCCTAAGTTGTATAGTTTTTGTTTGGGGATTTTGTTTTCAATTTGCATGAATTCGTTAAATTTAAAAGGTGGTAGTTAAAATAAAAAGGATTCACGAGAATATTATTCCAGAAGCATTTTGACAAGAATAGCTACCTAGAGGCTTCTGTGATTGTCTTCTTGAACAAAAGATTCACGTATTAAAGACTTAGTTTTCTCTGTGGAGCAAATTATGCACTTATATCCTTGGACAGTGATAGTTTGAAAAAAAAGCAAATGAGTGAAATTGCTATTGAAACTAGAGACACAAGAATGCTTGAAACAAAAACAAAATCTCCGTGGAATACTTGATAGTGTTTATTAAAGAAAACCATTGTCTCAATAGGAATTAATATGCAACAGGTTACATGGGGCACTATTTTATCTAAACAATGCAGGGAAATTAGAATTCACTTTCTATAAAAATGAACAAAATTGTTTTGAATTTGAGAATAATCAAGCGAGCAAATTTGTGTTATTAAGCAGAGAGTAGTTCCCCCCTTAAGTACTCATATAATTTAAGGTATGGGTAAGGAACAAATGTAATGTATTAGTTTAACTTCTTAATTTTTTTAAGTTAGGCAAAATTTGTTTTGCTGCCATATGTTTCAAAATGTTTGTTTCTTTTTAAGACCGGATACATAAGATAACTATAGATAACTGGAAACACCTAAAACAGCATCATTCTACAATACAATCTGGTTTTCATTTGACTTTTTTTTAAAAAGGGTTAAATTAATAGTTTTAGTCTAATGTTTCTATCAAGAGTAAGGTATTCAGTAATTGCACATGAATGAGTGAATGAATCAATCAATCTGTAGATTATAGCTTTGATTTTGATAATTTATAGTCAAAATGAATCATACAGGCACAAATGAAGAGTGGAAAAAATAGAATAACCTGCAGAGAGGCTGCTGAATTTTATGCGTGCTCTGATTAGCACTGCCTTAAGCATATGCAGAACAAAAGTATGCAATCAGAAGTGAAGGTGAGAAAATATCAATAGAGCTCAGTGGACTTAACATTTTTTTAACCTCAACTTTTTAGATTTAGGTGAGATTATGTTTTGTGCTCTTTTGAGAAAATACTTCATAATAGCAGCTACTCTCTAACTCACAAATACAATGTTCAAAAGTTACAGAAACTCTTCAAATCCAAGTCAAGACCAGTGAGAGCCCCAGGATGTTCAAGATGACATTATAGGGACGTAGCAGGAGGCCATAGCACATTAGTAAGTACAAAAGTAGTTATAATGAAAACTTCCAGGTATAGCTTACCTGTAGGGACTTACACCCCTTCATATATTCCACTATTAAGAGATTGAGAATATGAAGATTTGAAAGTAAGGGACAAGAAACAACTTATAAAAATTGCTCAAGAGTGAGATCCCAGTTTGCATTTGCAGAGCTTAATTTTTATCATTCTAATTAAAGGAGTGTTATGTCATAGAAGGTTAGAATATCGTACTGAAGCCGATAGATTTCCCAGCTTGAAAGTTGCAATTTGTTCCTGGTAATAGAGACAGGACGGTGGAGCAAGTCACCCACTGTGAAGAGGACAATTTAAAAAGCATCCAGGAAACCGACGGTGCTAATACTTCAAAACACCTGCTGAACAGGACACCGAGGCCAGCAGCATATAAACAGAAGTAAATAGATTTAGCAAATGACAATATGCTTTCCTTCTGGCCTGTATAGAAATATCTAACAAAATGACTATTTTCGGAACACCTTAAATTACAGAAAGAGAAAAGAATGTTGCTCCTTACAAAAATTAAAAGAAAATTATTTTTAAACAATAGTATATATGGAGCTATAAAAGTTGTAAGTATTATTTATTATTAAATGGAAATACAGGCTTTTTCTCAGTAATACTTTTTTTTCACTCATTTCAGTGAAAGGCCCAGTTATCAAACCTTTATGTGCAAAGTGGTGAAGAGATGTGGTTACACAGGCTGCTTGACAGTGAGAACTGACTTTCAAGTCTTTGGTACTTTCTAGTACCAGACTTAGTTTGGTAATAAACTCCATAGATGTATGACTTGTATCTGGGCATTCTGAAAATGTTGAGAAAACTGGAGCTCGTAGAGAAATGTTTTTCATGTGCTTCTTCCATTGCGAGGAACACGTTTCTCCAGCACAGCCCCTGAGATTGGTCCTAACCTCACACAAGTTCATCTCCCTCTCACTGCATCTATGTTCTTGCAGCTTCTGGATGTAATGCCTTAGGCATCACTTCTATGTATCAAAGAAACCTTTGTTTCTACTGTTACTATATTAACTGGAAATAGTTACTTTGTGCCAAGTATATTAACTTGAGGAATTATAAAACAGCAAAAGATTGGCAACAAGATACATTGTTCTTACCAAGGGAACTGACCTCCATGTGCTCACGGAGGGGAAGGGAAGGGTTCTAATCTTCCTGGACACGATTATTCGTAGCGTTTGAATAAATGAATTCTCATTTAAAAATTTAAGTTTAGTTTCTTGGTGTGTACAATATCTTAAAGATTGTCATCGTGGTTTTAATTTTTTATTTCTGCATATCATGTTAACTTTTTGTCACTATGTAGTATAAAATTTACTTCCTTTCTCAGATCTTATTATAAAACAATATAAAATTTAATTACTTTTTGATTCAACATTAGTAGAAATAAAATTAAATCATAGACCTGAATAGGAAAGAATTATTTCTTTTTGTATTTTTTTCCTTTTTTTCTTCTTTATTTCTTTTTTGAATTTTGCTTTCCATTGGCTTTCAATTGTCTTAGTTTGAAGTTTATCCTTCTATTTATTTATTTAATTTTATTGAGAAAGAGGGCCATTCACTTTGTGGCCCTCGGTAGAGTGCTGTAGCATCACAGCTCACAGCAACCTCCAATTCTTGGGCTTAAGTGATTCTCTTGCCTAAGCCTCCCAAGTAGCTGGGACTACAGGAACCTGCCACAACGCCGGGGTTTTTTTTTTGGTAGAGACAGGGTCTCACTCTGGTTCAGGCTGGTCTTGAACCTCTGAGCTTAGAGTAATCCACCTGCCTCGGCCTTCCAGAGTGCTAAGATTATAGGTGTGATGTTTTTCTTTTTTTCTTTTTTCTTTCTTTCTTTCTTTTTTTTTTAAAACAGAGTCTAACTTTGTTGCCCTGGGTAGAGTGCCTTGGTTTCATAGCTCACAGCAACCTCTACCTCTTGGGTTTGAGCTATCCACTTGCCTCAGCCTCCCAAGTAGCCTGTACACAGGCATGTGCCATCACACCAGTTAGTTTTTCTGTTTTTAGGTTCAGGCTAGTCTTGAAATCCTGAGTGCAAGCAATCCACCTGCCACAGCCTCCCAGAGTGCTGGGATTACAGGTGCAAACCACCACTCCCAGCAAGAGTTATTTTTGTTTTATGCTTCTTTGATCCAGTATCCTCATTTTTCCCCAAAATGTGAAGTTAGATGTCTTAACATTATGAAATTAAATTAACCATTGAATCCACAAAAGTTACAAAATAATTTTATTTCTTGATTTAAACAGACATGTTTTTATTTTTATTTAATAGTTTTTTTTTTTGTTTATCTTCCATTTACTTATAACCTATACAGTGACAGTTGGTTCATTTTTAGAAAAGATAAATTATAAAAGTTACAGCTTCCTTTCTTGAGAGAAGCATAAAGCCTAGTGGGGAAGATGACTACAAAAATGTAAATTAGACCATAAAAGAAGGAAACAATGCACTGTGTGTATCTATACATATTTTAAATTGCAAAAGGTAATTGTAATGCTATGTAATGCTCTGTTTTCTAAATTTCATTAAAATAGGTGTTTGTCTTTATCATAAAAGACATACATATTCAATATGGGAAAGTTAGAAATTCAATTTAAGTAAAAGGAAATAGTCAAACTTTTCTAACATATTTAATGGTCACCATTGTTATTACCATAACTTTATGTATATAATCTTACCAATTATGATAATACTATACATGCTGTTTAATAACATTGTGTCTTTTTACATGTTAAGTCATTTTGACTTAATTACTTCAAAAAATCATCATATGTTGAATAATATTCAGGGTTATATTTGTACGTAACATATTTCACAATGCATTATTTAACATTTAGAATGTTTACAGTTTGCTGTGATTAAAAGTAATGTGATTATTAAGTCCTTTTAGCCAGTCATAATCATTTCTTCATGATATTGGAACACACACAGCTGGAAATTCTGATAAATCTTGGTCAAATGTTTGAGATGTCTTTTGAAATCATTTCTAGTAAGATGCCTCAAAGAAAAGAGTCTTAAATCTACAATTTAGAGTCCTTAGGGATTTAGAATGATGTAGACTGGGCCTATACTGGTGGTAATCCTGGCCTCAGGCCAGGATTGAGGAGGAAGTTCCTAACAAAATCAGTCATAATTTTCATATATGAAGTTAAAATTTGGTTTAACCTTCCTCTCATCCACTTGCTCCAACTCACTGTTTTTATTTCAATTGTTATTGTTGATTCAGACATGGCCCATGCGGCCTCCTGTTTTATTCTTTGTTTTATTGTTTGGGATTCATTGAGGGTACGAAGACTTAGGTTACACTAACAATCACAATCAGTGTAAAGTCTCTCCTGTAATTGTATCCTGCCCCCAAGAGGTGTGCCCTACACCATCACCCCAAATCTCCTCTCTCCACCCCTCCTCCCCTACCTCATCCCTCTCCCCATCCCTCGTATTGTCTTAGAATTGAGTACATAGGATTCTTGCTTCTCCATTCTTGTGATGCTTTACTAAGAAGAATGTGTTCCACCTCCATCCAGGTTAATATAAAAGATGTAAAGTCTCCATCATTGTTAAAGGCTGAATAGTATCCCATGGTATACACGTACTACAGCTTGTGAATCCATTCCTGGTTGGTGGGCATTAGGTTGTTTCCACATTTTTGGTAATTATAAATGGAGCAGCAATGAATAGGCTAGTGCAAGTGTCCTTATGGCAAAAGGATATTTTTTCTTCTGGGTAGATGCCCAGTAATGGGATTGCAGGATCAAATGGGAGGTCTAGTTTGAGAGTTCTCCATACTTCCTTCCAAAAAAGGCTGTGTTACTTTGCAGTCCCACCAACAGTGTACAAGTGTCCCCTTCTCTCCACATCCATACCAGTATTTGTGATGTGGGCCATTCTCACTGGTTTTGATTTGCATTTCTCTGATGATTAGGGATGATGAGCATTTTTTGCATATATGTTAGCCTTTCATCTTTCTTTGTCAGAGAAGGTTCTGTTCATGTCTCTTGCCCAGAGGTACATGGGATTGTTTACCTTCTTGTTGTTATTGTTTAATTTGAGTTATCTATAGATTTTAGTTATCAACTCTTTGTCAGATTGATACCCTGCAAATATCTTTCCCCATTCTGAAGGTTGTCTTTTTGCTTTACTTGTGGGCCCTTAGATGTGCAGAAGCTTTCAGCTTAATTAAGGCCCATTTGTTAATTTTTATTGTTGCGATGGCTGCTGAAGTCTTTGTCATAAAAATCTTTCACCAGCCCAACATCATCAAGATTTTTCCCCACTCTTTCTTCAAAGACTTTTATCATTTTGTGTCTTAGATTCAAGTCTTTTATCCATCTCGAGTCAGTTTTTGTGAGGCATGAAAGGTGTGGGTTGAGTTTCAGTCCTTTACATGTGATTATCCAGTTCTCCCAGCACCATTTGTTGACTATGGAGTCTCCCCCACCATATGCTTTTGTTTGATTTATCAAAGATCAGATGGCAGGAAGACACTGGTTTCATCTCTTGGTTTTCTATTCTGTTCCATATGTCTATGTCTCTATTTTTCTGCCAATACCATGCTGTTTTGATTTCTGTGGACGTGTGATATAGCCTGAAGTCTGGTAGGGTGATGCCTCCAACTTTGTTTTTTTATTACCAAGACTAGCCTTAGCTAGACGGGTTTTTCTGGTTCCATACAAAATGAAGCACTATTTTTTCCAGTTCCTTAGTAATGTTGGTATTTTAATGGGGACTGCATTGAATCTGTAGATTGCTTTGGGTAGAATAGAAATTTTGATAATGTTGATTCTATGTAGTAACACATATCAGTTAAAACATGAGCCCTGCTGACTCTTTCTAACAAATAATTTCCAAATATAGTGTCCTATCTTTCCTAATAGACAGCAATTCAAATAGCAAGAATTATATTTTTAAAGCAGCACCATCAAAGATGCAGAAGCAGTTTTCCCACCCATATCATAAGGCAATTTATTTATTTATACAGCACAGAACAAATTATGCTTATGTGGACAGGAAACATGTTTTGTTATTGGGCGATGTTACTTCTCTTGGACACAGAGGCCTCACGTGAACACTAACTATTCATCTCGGAGAATTCTTCACCATGCTTTAATTGGTGATAAACTCTAGAGGAGAAGGATAGTCTGAGTGGATGTGTACAGTAGTCCTTCTTTATCCAATTTTGCTTTCTGAGGTTTCAGGTACTCATGGTCAACCATGTCTTAAAATAAGTGAGTACATTAAGATACTTTGAGAAAATGAGAGAAAGAGACCACTTTCACCTAACATTTATTATAGTTCATTGTCACAATTATTCTATTTTATTATTGTTGTTGTTACTTTCTTACTGTGCCTAACTTACAAATTAAATTGTATCATAAGAATATATGTTTTCTTAAAAAAAAACATATACGATTCAATACTACGGGCAGTTAGTCAACTGGGGGTCTTGGAATAGAGCACCCATGGAAAAGCGGGGCAAGTGTGTATTTTCTGTCTTACTATTTTTCATACTTAGGAAGTGGGTTTTATTTAGACTATATACTTTCTTGTTCATTTATTCATTTACATATCCTACAGTGAAAACAAGGACACGAATGCCATTAAAAGATTTTTTTTCAAATGATGAAAGGTAGGTATAAAATAAGTTGCCCAAAATTAGTGATTGTAAAGTATAAATTTCATCTCTTTAGTTTACAGTTTTACATGTGATGTGGATGACCTGTGTGCACAGGAAAAAGGTTGAAATTTGAGTCAGAATTTTTTACATACTGCCTAATATTACAAAGTTACTTCCTTATACCTAAATCAGAATGGACGAAATCAGGAAAGGATGAGAAGACAGAGCTTGAAAATACAGAACAGTCATTGGGCAAAAACAAATTGATGGTATCTAGAAGGCAAAGGGCCTGCTGTGAAGAGAACTACATTTAGTTTCTGGGATTAAAACTACCACATGTACATTTGCATTGAATTTAACAAACATTTATGAAAACATTTCTGATTTAGTAAAAATAGTAAGCTCAGAGTAGACTTCTTATGTTTTTCTGTAATTATTTATAAAATTATTTCACAAGTATATAAAAACTCTTGACATCAATACTAATTCCATGACATGCATACATGTTTTATCTGATTGTTTTATTTTAACTAAAAATCATATTATCTTAATTATATCCAAAACCTGTCAAATATTAGCATTATTACTAAGAATGGTCCTATTTCAAGTCAATATTGAATTTGGCTGAGATGTAGTAGTTGTTAAATAGGTTCCAAAGATAAGGTGAGCACACATATTTTACTTAGTTGAGCTGCTCATTAAGCATCGAGAGCCTGATGGTGTTTTATTCTTTATTTTCTTGGAACTTCACTGAATTACTCTCATGTCTTCAGTATAGATCACTCCTTAGATTTCATGCTTATTCCGATGAAGCCTGGAGTGCAGAGAAACAAAAGATAAACGTACAGATAGTGAATTTTTATTATATTATGTACACTCCACTGAAAGACATAGAGCAAACTTCACTGAGAAAACAAATACGTGGACAATTTTTTTTTTAATAATTTTATTGAATCATAATTATGTACATTGGTGCAATCACAGGGCACGATTCATATACATTCAGAAATATTTTGATCATACTGTTACAGATATCCTTCATGGCATTTCCCTGATCACTATATAAAG
>CAUYON010160922.1:0-13126 GCA_963573935.1 Arctocebus calabarensis
CTGTAGTCCCAGCTACTTGGGAGGCAGAGGCAGGAGACTCGCTTGAGCCCAGGAATTGGAGGTTGCTATGAGCTGTGATGCCATGGCACTCTATCCAGGGTGACAGCTTGAGGCTCTGTCTCAAAAAAAAAAAAAAAAAAAGAAAATATTTCAGATTGTATATGAAGCCAGCACATTGTACCCCTTGATTGCACTAATGTACACAGCTATGATTTAATAAAATAAATAAATAAAGAAGAGATGATGTTTAAAAAAAAGATAAAAAATAAAATAAAATAAAGATTAAATAAACCCAATTGTGATAAATTTCTAGAGTAGAATTTCATACAACAGTGAAAAATTCATAAATTAGAGTTGTATTTATCAACATGGATAAATCTCAGAAGCATAAAGTGAAATTAGAAAAGCAAGTTACAGAAGTATACATACACTTAGATAAAATTTAAGTTTTTATTTTTTTTAATTTAAGTTTTTAAACATTCAAACTATTTTTGTTTATAAATATACACATATACATTAAAAGTAAAAAAATATGAAAGAGAATGACAGATACCAAATGCAGGATGAGCCAGGCGTGGTGGCTCACACCTGTAATTCCAGCATTCTAGGAGACTAAGGCAGAAAGGTCACCTGAGGCTGGGAGTTCGAGCCCAGACTGGGCAACATAGTGAGGCCCTGAGCCAGGCATGGCTAAGTTAGCCCACAGAAAAACCAAATACAGGATAGATGGTAATCCTGGGGCAGGATTAGAATAGGGTATAGAGGGAGCCTCTGTTGAGTCTCTAACGCTTCCTTTCTTAGGTGGATTGAGAAATATATAACTGTTTATTACATTATCGTATGAATTTCATAATGTATATGCTTTTATTTATTTTTTTTGCCGAGGCTGGAGGACAGTGGTGCAATCATAGCTCACTGCACCCTCCAACTCCCAGGTTTAAGCAGTCCTCTTCCCTCAGTTTCCTGAATACCTGGGGCTGCAGGCATACACCACTGCACCTGGCTAATTTTTCTTCTATTTTTTTTTTTTTTTAGAGAAAGAATCTTACCATGTTGTCCAAGCTGGTCTTGAACTCCTGCACTCAAGCAGTGCTCCTGGCTCTGCCTTCCAAAGTGCTGGAATTACAGATATGAGCCACCATACCTGGCCTGAATTTCATAATTATTGTAAAACCAAATATTAAAGAAATAGAGTAAATGATACAGGTGGTTAGCTATAGACCAAATGATTTCATTTATTCATTTATCTCCTATGTATCTACTTCCCATAGTTTCTGTGTGCTCTGCCAAGAAGGGAAGGTTATGAGTTCTTTGTAGGACAATGGACAGGTACTGAACTCCACTTCACTGCACTTATAAACATTCAGGTAAGTGGCTTTCATTCTTCCTTAAGAGGACTACCCCTTGATGGGACTAGGAGCCTTTGCTGAGACTCAGAAGCATAGGATATCTACCAAGTCCTAGCATTTTTTGCTATAGCACTGATGAAATTGTCATACTTTGTTATTTTGGACTAGTTTTTTAGGCCCCACTCAATACCTAGAAATTGGAAAAGACTCAAACACTTTCTCTGAGTACTCCTAAGTCTCTTTGGTCTCTTCCCCAACCTCCATCCCACTTTCTGCATGTGCCCCACTTAACAAACACGGCTTAACAACATGAAGTTATGATGGTTATCTTTTTTTTTTTTTTTTTTTGAGACAGAGCCTCAAGCTGTCACTCTAGATAGAGTGCTGTGGCATCACAGCTCACAGCAACCTCCAATTCCTGGGCTCAAGCAAGTCTCTTGCCTCCGCCTCCCAAGTAGCTGGGACTGCAGGCGCCCGCCGTAACACTCGACCATTTTTTGGTTGCAGCCATCTTGTTGTTTGGCTGGCCCAGGCTGGGTTCGAACCCGCCAGCTCAGGTGTATGTGGCTGGCACCGTAGCGCATTGAGCCACAGGGTGGCTATCTTTCATGATAGTTATCTTTTTAACTCAATTTATAATCCCCTTGAGGAAGGTTCCCTGTCTTACATGTGTTTTCTTAACCAACTCAGCACTTTCCAACATGCTAAGTGAATGATTCCTTTTAATGAATGTTACTCAGTTTGCTTTCTCCTTCCTTCTTTTTCTTTGTTTTAGTCCCAAATGTTAGATTTAAAAGTTAGATTCAAAGCATTTGAAGCTTTTAAAGTAAAAATTCATATTTGAAATCAGATCATAACTAGGAAAGGCATTCTCTATTTAAAGACCAAATCTGGCAAAAATAAGCATCTACAATATAGGGTTTGAAGTTGGGGTACAAGAGGATACAAAATAGAATGAGGGAGCAGCTTTTTACTTTGTTATTTTGTAATTCATCTGGCAATCATTTGTTGAGAACATACTATAGCAACCAATATTTGATGTACTTACTATATGCCAGATATTTTACATACATTATGTCATCTAATTCTGATGCATATGCCATAAAATAGTTACTGTTATTATTTTATATTTATAAGAAGGAAAACAGGCTCAAAGAAGTTAGTTCACACTGCTGTTTTAACAAGTGACCAGGGCCAGGTTTGAGTCCAGGTTATTTGACTCCAAAGTCTGTGAACTAAATCATTATGCCATTTTCTTGGGAACTGTGCTAAGACCTGGATGGAAATCTATGAGAGCAGGTTCCTGTCCTCACAAAGCTCATACCCAAGTTTTGGAGAAAGTTCTGGTAACATAATTACAATCAAAATGATTAGCATAATATAGAATTATGGTTAAAATTATTAGTATAATATTAGAAGTATATTCAACAGAACTGAGAGGCTGCAGTATTAAGAGTATGCTAGTATGGGGCTCAGTTTGAACCCAGGCCAGCTAAACAACAATGACAACTGCAACAAAAAAATAGCTGGCGTTGTGGTGAGCACCTGTAGTCCCAGCTACTTGGAAGACTGAAGCAAGAGAATCACTTAAGCCCAGGAGTTTGAGGTTGCTGTGAGCTGTGACGCCATTGCACTCTTCCAAGGGCGACATACTAAAACTCGCGTCTCAAAAAAAAAAAAAAAAGAGTACACTAGTATGGTATATGGCACACCTCTTGGGGATGGGACACAATTATAAGAGCGACTTTATCTAACAATTGCAATCAATACAACCTAATTTTTTGTACCCTCAATGGATCCCAAACAATTAAAAAAAAAAAAAAAAGTACACTAGTAATAGTTAGGAATTGAAAATTAAAATGACTCTTGCTGAAATGTTAAAGATAAAGCCCAGAGATCTTTTTTAAATGTTGTTTTTTTCCTTCTACATTGTATAGGAATTTTAGCTTTGAACCCATACTTTCTTCCTTATCTAAGCTTGAGGTCTAGTAGCCACTGCCCTAACCATTCTTCATAAAATTATGCTTCCATTCTTCTGCTCCCCTTCACCTCCCACCCAGATTATGTTTTAAAACTACACACTACAAATATAGCCCATGTGCAAACTCTTCAGCTCTTGCTGCAGCTTAAAAGAGCTCAATCTTCAGAGCCAGCCAAAGGGAGTAGATTTCAGCTATGAAATGTACTAGTTCATAAAAGTGGCAATTACTAGGCACATTGCTTTCTTTAGAACTTGATTTGGTAGCTGCTTGTGCCATTTTGTTTTTAAATGTATGGCCACAATGAAGGATTCACTGCCTACTGTAAACATTTTCTGGGAAAAAAGCCAAACCTTTTCCAGCTGAAGACACAAATAACACTGTGCAAACTGTCACATTCACTGTGCCTTTGCAGGCCTGACCTTGCCCACACACACCACTCTTCCAAATCACCAGCCACCCAAGGGGCTCTTAAGAGCCAAAATTTCCTCTAGACTCTCTGTTACTCTGAAATTACATTGTTGTGATGGTATCTTATTGAACCTTGATAAGTGTCCCTCCTTGCAGACCCGAGGGGAAGCTGCAGCCAGTCAACTGGTTTTATATCACTACCCTGAACTTAAGGAAGAAAAGGGCATAGTGCTAATGACAGCGGAAATGGATTCCACATTTCTGGTAAGAATTAACTTTTACCTCCTTGGACATACCTAATAGCCTTAAAAGGTATTACTCCTTTGCCAAAGCTTAAGAGAGGTAAAGTTCCAGAGAGCTACATGTACTTTGTTTCTTAGTTATTTAAAGTTTACCAAGCTCTTCCAAGTTGAATTTAATACAGATCATCAGTCATTATTCACAATCCTGAAATCCACAGGCACAAAACCTTACCTGCAGCCAAGCATGGTAGCTTGTACCTGTAATCTTAGCACTTTGGGAGGCAGAGGCAGGAGGATCCCTTTCACCCAGGAGTTTGAGACCAGCCTGAGCAACATAACAAGACCCCTGTCTCAAAAAAAAAAAAACCCAAAACATCAAAAGCCTCACCTGAACTTGGCCTCATTTGATAACTAAATCTTGACTTAAAATAATGTGAGGCCATTTATATTCCTTATTGATCCTACTTGGTGTGGAATAGTAAGTATTTTACTAGGGAAATATTAATATGTTTGATTATGAGGAGTTGCATAATATACAGTTGTACAGTATCTGTACCTCTAACCTTTCTAAAATTCAATAATTCTGAATCAAAGACACATCCACTTCTTAATTGTAGGGAAGAATTCAAAGTAGGATAATTCTCAGTCTTATCATCTTCTTCCACACTGCTCACATGTACAACATTGATCATACATAGTGGTTTCCTTTCCTCCTTGTCCCATTCCCAGATGAGAATCACTGGGGTAAAGCACAGACCCATAATTAATGATACCCATTGTGTTCTCTTTGCACATCTAGGGGACAGGAGCAGTTTAGGACTACTGCACAACCTGTTTGTCTACTCCTCATTCATTTCAGTCTCATTTACCTGGCAAAGACTAAGTTCAAGATTCCTTCAAAATGGTGGACACTTTAGACCCTTTTCCCACTGAGATTCTTCATTATAACATCCACTAAGTTTTTTCTTTCTCTTGCCAGCTACATAAGAGGAAGGAAAGTGATATCATTCAGCCAATATCTCCATGGTAGTCCCCGAGCCTAGGACACAGTGAGGACTCTACTTCCCTATCTGTTATTCTTGAAACTATCCAGTCCCATCTCTCCCATTTTTCCTGCCATTTAAACCCTTCCATTCATCACATTCAACTGGAAGTGACCCAGAATTCTATCTGAAAATAATGAAGTTGCCATTAACTGATACATGTAAGATTGCAGGAGGAATAGATTTGGGAAGAAAATCAGGAGCTCACTTTTGGATATGTTATATCTGAGATGCCTGTTATATATCCAAGTAGTAGGCAGTTAGATCTATGTATATGAACCTGGAGTTAAACTGGAGATATAAATATGGATATTGTTAGCATACAGATTGTATTTTAATCCATGGAACTAAATGAAGTCACCAAAGAAGTGAGTAAAGATGGAGAAGAGGTCTGAGAACCAAGCCCTAGAGAGATGAAGCAACATCAATAAATCAGATTAAGAAGGAATGGTCGTGAGGTAGGTGGGCAATTAAGATGGTAGAATGCCCTGGATGCTAAGATAAAATATTTCCAGGAATAGGAACTGCCCAGCTGACCAAATTTTACTTGCTTATTGGGCAAATGAGATGCTGACTGAGAATTTATTAGATTTCACAAACATGGAAGTCCCTGGGGAGCTCCATAACAGTTTCAAAGGAGTGATTCAGTAAAAGCATGATAAGAGTAGACTTAAGAAAGGATGAGAAGAGAAATTAGGAGAATAAGCAAGCATAGAAACTCAAAAGGCATTTTTGAAAAGGGAAAAGAAAATGAGGCATTAGCTAGAGAGGGAGAAGTGGGGTCAAAGGTATTTTTTGTTTTAAATATGGAAGAAATAACATCATATTGTATACTGACAGAAAAGATCCAGTAGAGATGAAATATTGATAATATATGAAAAAGAAGAGGGAAGTGATATTTTTGTGTGGGCAAGTCTGGGAATGAGGGGTTGATACTTGCCAGGAGTACAAAAACAAGAGAGAAGCCATAGTATAAGGACACAGATAACGATGAAATGGACAGAGGTAGTGATAGATTGTAGAATTTCTAGATTGCTTAGTGAAAAGAAAGAAAGGTCATTAGTTGAAAGCAAAAATGGAAAAATGTTGGACATTTGAGTCAAAAGAGGAAGTATGAGATTATTGTCTGGGACAAAGGTCAGTAAACTAAAGCCCGTGGGCCAAATCAACCCACTGCCTGTTTTAATAAGGCCCTATAGTTAACATTCTATCTGTAAGTTGTCAGGGAAGAAAAGCTTAAAGAAAAATATGACATTGGCAAAGTATATGAAATTCAGATTTCAGTGTCTGTTAGTGAAGTTTCATTAGAAGACAGCCCTGCTTATTTACTTACTTTTTTTTTTTTTTTTTTTTTTGAGACAGAGTCTCACTTTGTTACCCTTGTGAGTTCTGTAGTATCATAGCTCACAGCAACCTCAAATTCTTGGGCTCAAGTGATTCTCTTGCCTCAGCCTCTCAAGTAGCTGGGGCTACAGGCATCTTCCATAATACCCAGCTATTTATAGAAATGGTGTCTCACTCTAGCTCAGGCTGGTCTCAAACCTGTGAGCTCAGGCAGTCCACCCACCTTGGCCTCCCAAGTACTGGGATTACAGGCGTGAGCCACCACACCTGGCTTCCTTACATACTTTTATGACTGCTTTTGTTCTACAACAGAGATGAATAGCTACAACAGAAACAGTATGGCTCAAAAGCCTAAAATATTTGCTGTCCTTCTATAGAAAATGTGTGACAACTCATCATCTTGGAGAATGGAAGAGAAAATGGGTATGCAGGTACAGGCACAGGAGAGAGGAGGCTGAGAGTTGGATTACCTAAGATTACAGTTTAGCCAAGTGGTATAGTAAAATAATTGAAAGTCCAAGAAGCTGAATGCAAAGGCTGACCATGGAGTGGAAGCTGGATAAACAGGAAAGTGAAAACATAAGGAAGGTTAGAGATAGTAAGAATTCAAAGTCCTTGTGGAGTTGAAGGATTGTTGGAGATGGGAGCAATCTAGAAGATAGAAAATAATAGACAAAATATAGATGTTTCAAATTGAAATTTGGAGGAAGTATATAGTTGTTGATAATTACAAAGTTTGATTTGGGCCAGGCATGGTGGTTCGTTCACACCTGTAATTCCACCACTCTGGGAGGCCAAGGCAGGTGGATTGCTTGAGCTGAGGAGTTTAAGACCAATCTGAGCAAAAGTGAGACCCCATTTCTACTAAAAAAATAGAACAATTAGCCAGGCATTATTGCAGGCACCTGTAGTCCCAAGTGCTCAGGAGGCTGAGGCAAGAGGATTGCTTGAGCATTAGAATTTGAGGTTTCTGTGAGCTATGACACCAAGGCACTCTACCCAGAGTGACAGAGTGAGACTGTCTCAAAAAAAAAAAAAAAGCTAAAGTTTGATTTGACCATGGGAGTGAGTAACTAAATAGAGATAGCATTATATTTCTGATCTTCAGCAAAACACAACATTTAACTGTATTAAAAGTGGATCTTGGCTCAGCACCTATAGCCCAGTGGCTAGGGCGCCAACCACATATAGCAGGGCTGGCGGGTTTGAACCCAGCCCGGGCCTGCCAAAACACCAGACAACTACAACAACAAAATAGCTGGGCATTGTGGCAGGTGCCTGTAGTCCCAGCTACTTGGAAGGCTGAGGTGAGAGAATCACTTAAGCAAAGAGTTTGAGGTTGCTGTGAGCTGTGGGATGCAGAGGGTGACATAGTGAGACTCTGTCTCAAAAAATAAAAAGTGGATCCTAGATAGAGGTCAGAGAAGGCCCATTCTGGTTTTTTGCCATTTTTACCACCTCATTCTGGTTTGTTTAAATTGCTGCCAGGTTAACCATGATTATTAAAATTTGCTTTTTGGCATTATAACTTTTGATAGCATACCAGACAACATATTTGCCTCATATAAATCACCTTGACTGTGAGGTTCCAACAGAGACAAGTATAAAATTAGACATGTTAGAATTTATTGTAGAGGTTTATGATTTAGAGAAGAGAAACCCAGAAGTGTAGTATGAATATATGATCCATTGCATACTCATGCATGAAACATGCTGTTTGGGCAAAGTATTTTCAACTATGGTAAAGCATTAACCTCAAATGAATAGAAATACATGGAAACTAGAGGTTTCTTCTGTACTAACTTTGTTGCTGAAAATTTAGTAGAATATTTAAAACAAAGCCTTCTATGGCTCCACATCTGTGTCGATATTAATAGATGATTGTATGGACATACAGTAAGTGCTAGGATGGAGACACGCAGAGGGTTCTGGGGGTGGTGTGGTGTCCCTGGCTCACAGGGAGTAAGAAGGCTTCCTGGAGGTGACACCTGAACTAAACCTTCAAAGACCAGCAAGAGTTTAGCCAGATAAAGGAAGGGGATGGGGTGGGAGAGGGACAATGTTTCAGACAGAGGAAATAGCATTAAATAAATGTTAACAGTCATAAAATGACTTCAGGTATTCCAAACAGGTTGGTATCATTGGTGTATTAAAAAAAAAAAAAAAGAGATTTAGTGGGTTGTGTTTAGAGGTTTGGCTTTAAACTGAGGACATGGAAGAGTCATTAAAATGAATAGCCCATATTATAAGGGTACATGCGAAATTTACTAAATGTAGAATATAAATGTCTTAATACGATAACTAAGAAAATGCTGTGAAGGCTATGTTAACCAGTTTGATGAAAATATTTCAAATTGTGAGCGGCGCCTGTGGCTCAGTGAGTAGGGCGCCGGCCCCATATGCCAGAGGTGGTGGGTTCAAACCCAACCCCGGCCAAAAAAAGAAAAGAAAATATTTCAAATTGTATATAAAACCAACACGTACCCCACGATTGCATGGATGTATACAGCTATGATTTAATTAAAAAAAAAAAGGAATAGCCCATAAAAAGCTGGATTTTAAGACCATTAATTTTAATTACTTGCTTCTTAAACATTGTGTAGTTGTGTAGTTCAAGTCTGGTCAGTGTGATCATTTAGGAGACAGTTTAAATGATCTGGGCAAGAGGTGGTACCGGAATTAGAGGAGTGATAGTAGAGATGGAAGAGAGAGAAGGATCCCAGAGATAGGTAGGGATAAAAATGGGCAGGACATGGTATATTGATTACAGATATGAAGATTAAAAGAGAGGGAGAAATCATGTTTGTTAAAATACCTCTTTATTGACCAACACAGGGAGTTAGTATGTTTATCATCTTGGGTCTTGGAAAGAGGAAACAACTGCTTCATGTTGAGAGACGAGAACAAAAGGCAGGTGTGAATGAGAAGGAGAGGCCTTTCCATAACCCTCCATGAGAGAAAGACACCGAACTCTCCCCTCTCTCTCTGTCTCTTACTCCCTACACACGGTACTATTGGCCTGCAAACTTCTTGCTAAAGTGATGGGAGGAAATCTTTATCCAAACAAAATCCTCTTAAGTAAATCCTCAGAGTCTAACAGCTACTACAGAGGTGAAGGGACCCAAGGCACCTCCACAGGCCCTAGGACTCTGCAGAATAGTTTGAACAGCACTGATCTAGAGTGCACACATCTCACCTTACCCCTACCTTCACCACCTCGAGCTTCAAATTAAAGTTAATGTCAGAGGCCTCCAGCTTAAGAGCTCACTAAGAAAAGTCGCCTGACACAGTGGCTCATGCCTGTAAACCTCTGGGAGGCCAAGGTGGGTGGATTGCCTGAGCTCAGGAGTTTGAGAGCAACCTGAGCAAAAGCAAGACCCCGTCTCTAAAAATAGCCAGGCATTGTGGCAGACGCCTGTAGTCCCAGCTACTTGGGAGGCCGAGGCAAGAAAATCGCTTAAGTCCAAGAATTTGAGGTTGCTGTGAGCTGTAACACCATAGCACTCTAACAAGGGCCACAAAGTAAGATTCTGTCTCAAAACAAAAAGAGCTAAGAAAAGTGGTGGTGTCCTCTTCAGATGATGGTAACGTACTTGCTTTAGAAATGGTTTGCTCTTGAAGCATATATGAGTTTTAAAAAAGTAAAATTTATGAAGTAGAGTTATCAACTTTGATTGATCTTAATTATCTTTCCAGAAACCGTAGCAAGATGAAGTAGAAGGAGCACCAGCTTGAGATTCCAGACACCTGATCCTGGCTCTGACTTTGGGCCTGTCTCCTGAATCTCATCTGCCATGGTTTTTGGGCCTTTTAAATGGGCTGAAAACCAAGGCAGAGGCAGAGGCACCTCAGAGTTGGGTGGTCTCTGAGGCCCCTTCCAGCTCTAAAATTCTATTAATTTGAAGTAGCCAGCTTTTTGGGAAAAGGCCTTTGATTGAAGCTACAGCCCCAAATTAGTGCCTGCTTACGAGAAATGCCCTATAAAGTTCCATGGAAGGAAGCAGAGCCTATGGTATCTGTAACCATCTTCATCGTTCTGTAGCTAGACATAGCATACTTTTAGCAGTCAGTTTCCAGTGGGAATTTTCCATTATCTTTTGGGGTTTGATTTTGGACATAGGAACATTGTGATAATAGATAAATGCCTCTGACCAACTGTAAATACAGAAGTTATACAAAGCAAAAGTAAAAGTTGTTTGAGGTAATTCTTTTATAAGGTTTTGAGAACATAGCCTGTGTCCTAACCCCCTACCTGTCACATAGAATAGTCTGCTCATCATTTTTCTACTGCTAAGCTTTAGGGAATGTGGTTAAAGCTTCTCTTCCCTGGGGCTCAAATCACTCCAAAACTTAGTGGCTTAGTGGTTAAAACAACAAACATTTATTACCTCATAGTTTCTGTGAGTGGGGAGCTCAGGAAAGCTTAGCTAAGTGATTCTGCCTCAGGTTCTTATGATGTTACTGTTAAGATGTTGTATAGTACTACATTTATCTGAGGGTTGATAGGCTTGAGAATCCACTTCCAGGCCCACTCACAAGACTGTTGGCAGAGGTCTCATGTTCTCACCTTGTTGGTTTCTCCAGAGGTCTGTGTGGATGTTCTCACAACATGGCAACTGACTTTCCCCAAAGCAAGTCAGAAGCTGCAATCTTTAATAACTTAATAGCAAAAGCCATTATCTATCATTTTGTTATAGTCTATTTTTCTAAGAGGTGAGGTTTTGCTGTGTTGTCCAAGCTGGCATTGAACTCTTGGGCTGAAGTGATCCTCCCACCTCAACCTCCAGAACAGCTGGAACTTCTGGCTGGTGCTGCCTTGCCCAGCAAATTTTTTCATAGTCCATTTATTAGAAGCAAGTCTCCGAGTATAGCCCTCACTTAAGGAAAGGGAAATTTAAATCTCTACCAAAGGGAAAAGTATCATAAAGTCTGTAAACAAATTTTAAAACTATCACTGCTAGCTTGGGCACTACTTTTCTGACTGAAGGGGTATCAGGCTTTATTCAAGTATATGTCTGATTAGTCAGGAACTTAGTATTCACTCACAAAATGGTTCTTGGAACTGGGAAACTATTGCTCTTTTTTCACCCTGAGATATATTTAACAGTTATGAAGGAATTGAATGAAGAGAGAAATTATGAACATGTCCATTGATTTATTCAGCAAACATTCACCAGATGTCATTATGTGCATAATATAAGCTTTGGTTCTTATCTTTATATTTTTGAGGAATTTGTACTAGGGCAGTTAGATAAGAAAACAAAAAAGGACAAATACAATACAGTGTGATAAAAATACTATGATGGTAGTTAGGCATAGGTGATTTGTTTACCTGGAGACAGAGCATCTAACCAAGACTGGGGAGGTCAGGAAGTCAGGGAAACATTCTAAAAGCAGTGACTCTTGAGTAAAGACCCTCACCCCCCGCAGCAGTTGGACACAGAGCTTTGTGACCCTATGCATTACTCTTCTTACCTTACAGAATGTTGCAGAAGCACAGTGCATCGCTAACCAAGTTCAGCTGTTCTATGCCACTGATCAGAAAGAGACCTATGGGTTAGTGGAGACCTTTAACCTCAGACCAAATGAGTTCAAATATATGTCTGTCATCTCTGCATTGGAGCAAAGTGGACTTGGAGCAGAACTGAAATGTGCCCAGAACCAAGATAAGACTTAGAACTAAAAGGGTTGGCCCTTCACCAAGTCACTCAGCCCTGGATAATCTAGAGCCCATCCACCCATCAAGAACTCAAAGAGTTCAGCATCTATTAATGAGCCATCTGTATTGAGCTGCCCTATGTGCTTATTGCAAGAAGTGATTCTGGAGATGAGCCCTATTACTTAATATTCAGGAATGAAGATACCCAAATATTCTGGTAACTATCTCAGCATACTTGACATTTCCTTTTAAGTGTTTGAGGTTATAACAAGAGACAGCCAATGATCTACAGGACAGTTGACTTTGTATAGTGTAACAGTGCAGTTGCATTCTAGCCATTTTGACCTTATAGCTCACAAATGATTGGTTTGTCATCTTTGTGAACTTCTAATGGGATAATAAGCTTAAAGACTTGCTATTGCTAGATGTGGGCTTTATATACTCTTCTCATGCTCCAGTCAATTACCCAAAGGCATAACCAAGATATCCTGTTTAGACTCTAGAACAACCAGATATTCCCATCAGAATAAAGTCTTCATCTAGAGGCCTTTAGTTAGCTGGTTTAGAGTATCAGCAAATTTCAGGTATAGTTAGATAAACATATACGATGCCTGCATTATTAAACCATAGTTTGTGGCACCTGGTTCTCTTAATTGCTGGTTAGAAATTATGTTTGATGGAGTGAATCAGTACAGGGTAAGTAAAACACTTTTATAAAGAGAAGATCAATCCAGATTTGCATGATTTTTTTAAAACAGCTCTAAGCATTATATGAAAAAATAGATAGAAGCAAATGTTCCCAGATGAGTTGTGGGGAAAATGTAGCAATAAAAAAATAATTTGGCTTACAATCTTTGTTACACAAAAGAATGAAATTTAAGCTATGTGCTGTCCATAGTGTCAGCTGTATGGGCTGATTTTATCAAAAGTCATCTTGGGACTCAGCAGTTGTTAGGAACACCAGAAATAAGAACATTATTTTTCAGCACTGGAAACCCATTTTTTGTTTGTAGTGTTGCTATTGTGGCTCACTGATAGAAGAGGATGGTGGTTACACACCAGCCTTACAAGTCCAGGGCCCAGAGTGCCCCTCAAGATT
>CAUYON010160925.1:0-12784 GCA_963573935.1 Arctocebus calabarensis
TTCCCAATGCTGCAAACCTTTAATACAGTCCAAAGGGATCATGACCCACAGGTTGAGAACCACTGCCCTAGAAGATGTACCTTTCCTAGGACTTACCATAATCTCTTCTATGGCCATCACTCTACTCAGAGGGCTCACAGACCCAGCAGGGTGTTTGTAAGCTGGATCCCCAACAGGCTAGAATTTCAGAAAAGGCACTTGCTAGCAATGGCTAGCTTCAATGTAAGCTAGCTGACTTTCCTTTGTTCTAACTCACTCAGCTTACTTTTTAGTTTTCCCCTTTTTCTGGGGGTGCTTTCCTTTGCCCAGAATGGGGTCTTGGTCACCATTCTCCCAGTAATAACTGTTTTTAACACACAGTAATCAATCAACAAGTTCACAATTTCCACACAGCCATCTTTTGTGCTTCTCCTTGCTGTGAGGAGTAAACATGTAGGATGGTTTGTAACTATTTATTTCCTCCCGAGCATCACCTTGATTGATGTTAGTATATTAACACAGGTAAGTTTTAAAGCAAAGGGAAAAAAAATGGTTTTGCTATTGGCTATTTTAGTCAACCACAGCAGAAAAATTATTACTATTGAAAAGTGCTGAGGAGAAAACGTATTTACCCATCCATAAAGACTGTTTCAAGGTTTCCTTATATTTTAAAGCAGCATTATTGATCTGGCTGTACTAACTTTGCCTTTTGGCAACTTATTTAAAGAAAGACATTTCAGGTGCTGTGACCTAAAGCAATGTTTAACCACTGTACTTTACATTTAACATATTGTAGTTATTTTAAAGTTATTGTATTTTGTCATGTTGATTTTTTTTTTAATTTGGAATCAGTTAACTCAAAAAGTTGTTCATTTGAGCTTTCCAAACAGACTATTCTTTTCTTGTGAGCCTGTTAAATAATATAACATAAGAAGAATTAAATAATGAGCTCAAAGTGAAATGAGAAAATAAATATTACAGAAGGTTGGATGGGACCACCAGTGAAATAAAAGTATAAATTTTATTATTTCAGCCTAATAAAAAAATGATGCAACTGCCTATTTTACTGGTCTTTAAGATTCTAAAATACTCTGGAGAAAACTCAACACAAATTTAATTACAAAAGTTAAAATAATAAAAAACTTAATAGAAGATTTGCCAAAGATGTTAGTATACACTTTTGTCGCTACTCCTGGAAGGAAGAAAGATTTTTTCTTCATTTTAATTTTACTTTGCTTCCTATCAGTCTGTCCTACATGTCTCCTTTGTTTAGAAATTACATGGATTCTGAGAATGTGTCATTGAGAATGAGATTTTTCTTTTTTCTTTCCTTTTTTTAATTAAATCATAGCTGTGTGCATTAATGCAATCATGGGGTACGATGTGCTGGATTCACATACAATCTGAAATATTTTCATCCAACTGTTCGACATAAACATCTGTGTTCAAGAATGAGACTTTTCTTGATGGAAAGTGCAGCCATCATGTTAGAAGGGTTCCTATGAGGAAATCAGGTATCTCTTGGCTTCCAAAGAGCATTTTACCTCCTTAAAAGTTAGGCTTAAATATTTCCAGAAATAAGTATTTACCATTAGCAACAAACTCTCTTGCAATCAGTGCTGCACAGGGGAAGAACGCAGGCTTCCTAGTCTGAAATCTGAGTGACTAGAAGGAAAAAATATTTAAAGATGAAAGAAAAGAGAAAGGTGTGCTGGAAGGAAGGATGTGAACAGAGAAGCTAAGGGGGGTGGAGAAAGAGAGAAACAGGAATAGAGAGAGGAGTGAAAAACATATGATTTTTTTGTGAAAACTAACAAAATTTAACTTTAATGTTCATTTAGATTTCACTTTTCCCTCAAAAGCTTTAATAGGGCCAGAATATTTAAAATTACCAAATGCCAAGTTTGTTGTTTTTGTTGTTAGGAAAAATTAAAGAAGTTATCCACAAATCTAGTGATAGTAAGGGATCTTCCAGTTACATTTTAGTATATTCTGAGAATTGTCACTTGTTGAAATGTGACATTGAAACTATATTCTGTAAGAAACACAGATTCTGGTAGCGTCTTTTACCCACACTGAGTAAATTATTGTTTTTTCAATAGAGAAGGAATGAAAAATCTTTTTGCTTAGAATATCACCTGCAGTCATTCAACATTGCAAAACTCCTTCCTAGATGAATTTATTCAACTTTTTACTGTAGTGAATTGAACTAGGATTAAAAGTTCTGCAGAAATTTCAGTGACACAAAAGATGCATGTCGACTTGTCCTTTTAGAATCATGCAGTGGCATGTAGGGGTGTTATCTGAGTGACATTGTAAACCTAATTTTTAAAATTGGCAAAGCATTCGTTCTATATTCAGCGTGCTTTGTGCATAGGAACAGGCTGACCTCGCCTGTCCATACACCTGATCCTATTCCATTGTACACGATGGATCTGGGGTGTGGCAAACACTGTGTGAGTGTGTGAGCATACGTGTGCACCAAGGCCATTTACAATGCACGTCCTTATAAAAAGAAGCCTGGACACCCAGTAGAAAGCCATTTAAACTTAATTCCTGAAGACACGGTGGGGCAGCAGGCAAAGCAGAAGCGCCCTTCAGTCTTTCACTCTGTTGGATCACATTAAGTAAATTTTAGGAGCTGACAAGTGTTTCCCAGTGCCAATCAACAACCTGAAAAAGAGTCATTGCTACTGACAACTGGAAAATTTGGGGTCCTGAGTTGCAAAAGCTGTCTTGTAAAGGGTACCGGCTGCCATCTTTATCACATCACTGGGGCATATTAGTCTGTTCCATATTGTTGACAAAGCTGTAGGTAATTATCTTCTCATCTCCACAGTGTTTTCAGAGGAATCATTTATGAAGTGGTATTGCTTAGTGGGAAGCAATAGCTAACCTTTCTAATGTCAGGGGAAAGGGTATGTATGGTACACAGAAAGCTGACTTCCTTTCAGTTAGTAGTTTCCAGACTTTGGAAAATCACCAACCACGTAATCCCAAGTCTAACTGCACTGCACTATTCAGTACACACCCTGAACATCCGTCCTGGCCAGCACTAGAGACTCACTTAGGTTGTTATTCTTACCATTGTTATTATTTGACACTATCAATAGGGGGAATTTCTTATATTTTTTTATTTCAGAATATTATGGGGTACAAACATTTTAAAGTTATAAGTGTGCCCATCACCAAGACCGTATACATTGTACCCACTAAGTGTGAATTTACTATCTCTTCTCCCCCCTCCAACCTGCTTGGTTTCTGTTGAGTTTACTACCATCTGCTCATGAGTATTGATTGATTAGTCCCAATTTAATAGTGAGTGCATGTAGCAAGTTTTTTTTTTTCCATTTTTACGATACTTCACTTAGATGAATTGTCTTGGTTCCATTCATGTTGTTATAAACAATATTAGTCCACCAATATTTTTATGGGTGAGTAGCACCTATGGTACATTTTATTATTATTTGAGTAACAATAATTAATAAATTAGTAATTATTAATTTTTTAATCCTTTTATTCAACTCTCAGTCTGATTCCACATCTTTGTGGAATTGTGCTGAAATAAATATCCTCATGCACATATCTTCTTGATGAAAGGATCTTCTCAATGAAAGGACCTCCTTTTCCTTTGGGTAAACATCTAATAGTGGGATTGCTGGATCAAATCATAGGTCAACTTTTAGTTCTTTGAGTTATCTCCATAAATAGGAGGCATTTTTTAAATCTCTTCTTTCATAAAAGAAAGAAGAACATATAAACACCCAAAAGTAAGAAGTACATATCCCAGAATGAAACACCGACTTTTAAACTAAATTACTTTAGGTTCACGAAAATCCCACTGCATTGTTCTTAGAGCACCTTCTTCTTACATCACAAACTGGTAGGAGAAAATGCTTGTCATTCTTCATAGATTAGAGTTTGAAAAAATATTGTTTTTAAATATTACTTTATAAAACGCAAGTAGATCTCTTAATATTTGGTGAACGTTAAGGTTTATAATTTCTGTGCCATGTGGTCATGTTCCTGAAAGAGTGAGTTAGTTACCTGTGGCTGCCAAAATCAGTGACAGCCTTTGACACAAGCTGAGAGAGAAGCATCTGTGTGACTAATGGCTTGGCACGCACATTCGCTCAGTGGCTGAGTACCAATATTTTATCTGGATGGTTGGCTGCAACCTCAGAGGCTTCAACTTTAATGATTTCTGAATGGGACTCTGAAAACAAAGTAATTCCATGGATTCTATTTCCTTCTCATCTCTAGACTGTGCCTCTTCCTCACCCACCAGATTGCCAAACGCTCTTTTCAGTCCCCCAGAAAGTCTCTTTCCTCAGTGGAGAACCAGAAGGAACAAAAAGTCAGTCCAAGGCACTAGAGGCAGAATGTTTGAGCCCCAGACAGACAATGGCTTAGCAGCAAGACATAATAATATGACTTGGATTTCTGTAAAATGTCATTTAAGCATGGATTTCTTTCTAGACCCAAAGTAATACACTAAAAATCAAGTGAGTTCTCTATCTGGGAAATACTTAACTGCTCTTCCCTACTCAAATGATCAGCTGTTTCTTGAAGACTTTCCTTGCCTTTCCCCATTTAACCCACAAAAACAAGAATAAATTATACAAAGTCAAATAAAGCAAGGCCGGGTATCTAATTAGCTCTCTAAATATTTGTCACAAACTTCTTCATGCTTTCCAGAAATGGGTTACAATTTTACCTCTGTATTTTCTAGCAAATAAGTCAAAGGCAGAGGCAGAATCAGTTATGGTTCAGGATCTATATACTTATCAACAAACCAGTTACAAAGAACACACCCATGGCTGGTACTGACATTAGAGAGAATTTCCCCTGCAGGGGCCTCAGAAAGAGTAAGCTGTCTAAGAGTTGCAGTCTCGTTATATCTCTACCAGACACCGTCATCTAATTGTTGCACTTCTCTCACCAGAAGAAATCAGTGGTTATTTTTACTGTCCATAGGTTTAGGGAGTCATCAGTGTTACATTATCAATAAATACTTTCTATGTGTTCATTTAAAATTAACTTAAATGTATTATATCTCTTGCATTATTTGATGTCTTTCTTTTTAAATTCAATACCATATTTTAAGATATATTTATGTTGATATGTATAGACCTGCTTAGTTTAATCTAGTATATGACATATAGTATTATAGTGTATGACAATCCATAATTTAAAATTTTTACCCCTAATATTGTCTTATTATTCAAAGTCACTTTGCTACACATTGTCGTCCTGATAATTTTTACATGGGATTAGTTGATGGTCATTTATGTATTGAGTAGTATTTCTTTGACTATGGTGGCTATTTTATTTTATTGGGGATTTGTGTTCTATTAAATTACTATTTTTAATACAGTAAAAGAAATTAAAATACTTGTGTTGAAAAAAAAAAGAGGCTCGGCGCCTGTGGCTCAACGGGCTAAGGCACCAGCCATGTACACCTGAGCTGGCAGGTTCGAATCCATTTATCCATTGATCCATGGATGAAATCTGGGTCACTTCTACTTTTTGGCTATTATGAAAAATGCTTTTTTTTATGGCTCAGCGCCTGTGGCTCAAGCAGCTCAAGCAGCTAAGGCACCAGCCATGTACACTTGAGCTAGTGGGTTAGAATCCAGCCCAGGCCCGCCAAACAACAATGACGGCTGCAACCAAAAAGGGGCCAGGTGTTGTGGTGGGTGCCTGTAGTCCCAGGTACTTGGGAGGCAGAGGCAGGAGACTCGCTTGAGCCCAGGAATTGGAGGTTGCTGTGAGCTATGATGCCACAGCACTCTATCCAGGATGATAGCTTGAGGCTCTGTCTCAAAAAAAGAAAGAAAAAGAAAAGAGAAAGCTGTCTAAGGTGATGAAGAATCATTAGCGAAAGCCTCATAGTGAATACAATGGGTTTCAAAGATCATTTCTTCTAACATTGCTCAGCATAAGCTTATGTCAAAATGTCACTTCACAGTTTATTAAACACACTCCCACTGGGACCAGAATAGTGTTCCAGAATTTTGCTTATCTGGCTTAGACGGGGTAGATTTAGGAGAATCCAAGTGGATGCACAGGCTGAATGTCCTTCAAAAAATCTTTCGCAAATATTGTTTCTCCCAGCAGAGCTTCCTGATAAGTGCTGAATGGCAGTGAGATGAAGATTATATTCCCTGACAAGTACCTGCAGTGCAGCTATTCTGTTCTTCTGGTTAAGACCAGAGCCATATGTTTCAACAGCTCTTCAACTCAGAGGCCAGATTGACATTTTCTTATAAAAGTTGACAGTCTGACAAGAACAAATGCTTGACAAGCAAGCCCCTCCATCTGCAAACAAGGGCATACCTGTGGGAAGGGACAATCTTCTTTTCAAAAAGCAATTATTCTTCTGCTCACAAAAGGATGATCAAAGTGCAAAAGATTACTGCCATATGATGACAGCACAATAATATTAGGCTAGATTAATTTTAACCTTTTAACAAAATACCATGCTTACTGCAGGAACAACACCATTCAACTACAACTGCATCTGCCTGCAAGGGTATTTCATGTCAGTTTCCAAGAGGAGAGGGGACTACTCAATCTAACAAATGTATTTTCCCCATTCTTTTTATGAGTATGGCATTCATTGTGAAAAAAAAATGAAAGACCAGAAACATAACTGACTTTTTAAATACATACTTGCTCGTAAAAGAATAGAGAGCAGAAATAAAGTTGGAATAACTCTTTTGAGAGAAACCACAGCCATTTATCTCCATTTCCTCCCTTCTAACACTTCCTCTCATGCACCTGAGTTAAGAGAGTCTGGGACAGCTGATCAGAACTGTCACCTCCATAAAAATCCTGGTATATGGAGATTAAGCTGGCTCTCCTCTCACTTTAAGGAAAAAGAATTTTGTTCTTCCTAGGGCTACTAAAAATGAGCCAAGGGAGGTATCCATTGGTCTAGTCTAAGTCATCAAATTCCATTTAGCAATCTGGAACAAAATTCCTTTAACTGTGAGCTGAGCCTCTACACATTCACTGCCCACAGAGCCTTGAAAGAACATTGATCAAAGACAATATATATAAATATACATGGAAAAATACAATCATAATAGATAGTGGTGAACACTGGAATAAGAGCCTTCAGTTTCTAATTCCTTAGGAAAATGAAAACTTATAATATAGCAAGAAAGAAATTAATAAAATTTTAATCCAATGATCTAAGAGATAATGTAATTATTTGTAATGTGAGGGCAGGAAAGAGTGGTCCTTAATAAAAAAGGAAAGATGCCCCTCTATGAAAAATAGATAGAAAATCAATAAGATCTCAAATAAACAACCTGGTATTACACCTTAAAGGAACTAGAAAGAGATAAACAAATTAAGCTGATAGTTATCAGAAGAAAGAAAACAATAAAGATCAGAGCAGAAATAAATGAAATAGGGACTTGGAAAATAGTAAGAAAAAAATCAATGAAACAAAATTTGGTGGTTTTTTTTTAATGCAAGCAATAGTGAAAAACCTTCAGCTAGACCACTTAAGAAAAAAGAGAAGGCTCTCAAACTAATAAAATCAGAAATAAAAGAGGAGACTTTACAACTGACACCACAGAAATGAAAAGAATCATGAAACTACTATGAACAATTATACTCCAACAAAACACAGAATTCATAAATTCCTAGATACACAAAATCTACCAAAAATGAATCACAAAGAAAGAAAAAACATAATAACATACTAATAACAAGTGAGGAGATTGAACCAATAATCAAAAATCACCCAACAGAGAAAACCCCAGGACCTGCTGGCTTCGGTGGTGATTACCATGAAGCATTAAAGAAGTAATCCTTTGTCAGGGATCAGTCGGCTCTATGTGGATGGCTTTATGTCTGGGTTTTCGTTCCGTTCCACTGGTCCATGTCCATATTTTTGTGCCTATACAATGGTGTTTGGGCACAAAATAGCCTTGTAGGATAGTTCGAAGTCAGATAATGTGATGGCTTATATTTGTTCCTTTTACTTCAGATTAATTTGGTTTGTCAGGCTCTTTTCTAGTTCCAAATGAAGTACAGAATTATTTTTTCTAGATCTGTGAAATATGGCATGGGTGTTTTGGTGGGGATTGCATTAAATCTGTAAACCACTTTGGGTAGTATTGGCATTTTAACAGTGTTGATTTTACCAATCCATAAGCATGGTATATTTTTCCATTTGCTTGTACCATCTGCTATTTCTTTCCCCAGTGTTTCGTGGTTCTTTTTGCAGACATCTTTTACCTTCTTGGTTAAATACATTCCTACATATCTTATTTTCCTTGTAGCTAGTGTGAATTGTATTGAGTATTTTATGTGATGCTCAGCTTACCTCTTATTGGTGTATAGAAATACTATGATTTATGTACATTGATTTTGTAACCTGAGACATTGCTGGATTTATTTAACAATTCCAAGAGTCTTTTGCTGGAGTCTTTGGGGTTTTCAGATATAAGACTATATCATCAGTCAAAAGTGATAGTTTGACCTCCTCTTTCCAATTTATATACCCTTGGTTTCTTTCTTTTGCCTGATTTCTCTAGCTAGGACATCTAGTACTCTGTTAAAGAGAAGGGATGACAGTGGGCATCCTTGCATGTTTCTTAAAGACAGCAGATACTTGGCTTGTATTCTTTTATGCATTTAGTCAGCCTATTCAGTGAAGAGTTCAAGTCTTTCACAAATTTAATGAGAGAATAAGTGGGGTGTATTTCTGCAGTTCTATTGTGTAGAACTTTATTGCTTTGTTTTACCTCTTGGGTCATTGTGGTGTCTAGGCTTTGACCTTTATCTTAAGGGTAGGTTTATACTAATGGAAGTCCATTATGTTGATCCATGTATAAAGCAGATCTGAGTATTTCCTATAGGGCACATCTAGTTGTAATGAATTTTCTCAAAGTTTACTAATCCAGAAAAAAAACTACTATCAAATGGGAAATTTATGTTTTGTAGGAAATAAAATTCTAGACTGGCAGTTGTGTTTAAGAAGATGAAAGACAGTGATCTACTCCCTTTTTACGTGTAAGGTTTTCACTGAGATGACTTCTGTTATCCTTATGGGTTTTCCCTTATAGGTCTACTTTAGAATAGGCTCTCTCATTTTGGGCTTTGTCAAGTTAATTACTATGTGTCTTGGAAATGTTCTATTTGACATGAGTCTTCCCAGAGTTTCATGACAATCCTGTTTCTGGGCATCTTTATCTCTGGCAATAAGAGAGACTAGAAATTTTCTCCAATAATATCTTCAACTACAGTTTCCACACTTCTAGCCCTCTCTTATTCTCCCTCAGGGATACTTATAATTTATATTTGTGTACTCTGCATAGTCCCAAATCTCTCTAATAGATTGTTCTGCCTTTGTTCTCCTCTTTTCTGCCTCTTTAATGACTGGGTTAGCTTGAAAGCCTTGTTTTCAAGCTCTGAGATTCTTTTTTCTCCATGTTTTAATCAATTGTCAAACCTTTCTACTGTGTTTTGAAACTCTGAATGACTCATTCAATTCCTCAAGCTCCGTTATATCTTTCCTAACATTTCCCAGTTCTTTGGTGACTTTCTTATTAATTTCCTGAAAAAAATTTTGGATTTCTTTTTCCTGGTTTTCAACTTTCTCTTCAATTCCATTCATCTTATTTGGCATCCATATTCATTTCAATAACATCTTTATAGTTGGAATTCTCTGCCGTTGCAGATATCCCTTGTGATACCTTGAGAGTGGTGATCTGTTTTGATTTTTCATGTTTTCAGGGTTCTTTTGTTGGTTTCTTCTCATCTGTCATTTCTTTCATCAGCTTGAGGCTTTTGAAAAGTTTTAAATGCCACTTTTAACTCCCCTGTTTAATTTGAGTAAGGGGAGGTCACTAGGTGATGGTCTAGTAACAGCAGAAACAGCAGCGGCAGAATGTGGGATTTGTATGAACTTTCTTTTTTTTTTTTTTTTTCTTCTCAATCCTTATTTATTTGTGGCACTTTTTTTTTATAATTTTATTGAATCATAATTCTGTACATTGGTGCAATCATAGGGCACGATTCATATACATTCAGAAATGTTTTGATCGCACTGTTACAGTTAGCCTTCATGGCATTTTCTTGATCACTATATAAAGACATTGATACTCTACATTTAATAAGAAATTTCTTCTCTTAATCTGTTTATTAAAGAAAGGATATTACCAAATGATAAAACAACAGATGTAGGAAGAAACAGGTAAATCAAATTCATTTTCAGGCTATATGAGGATAAAGATGATACAATGTATATTTATGGCTATGTACAGATAAACTTCAGAAGTTTGAGTTCTACTTACTTGTTTTTATTAGGTTTGTACTACCATTCAGAGCCATCTCATTAGGTCTAGCACTTTAAGTCCCGCCTGACAAGGGATCTTCCCAGTGCATTTCAAATTTTAGTGTGCAAAAGAATCTCCTAGAGGGCTTGTTAACACATGGCTTGCTGGGCATCGCCCTCGGAGTTGCTGGTTTGAGTGGAGCCTGCAATGTTGTATTTCTAACAAGGTTCAGGGTGATACTGATGATCCCATCTTTGGCGGCACTGATATATTCACTATTCAGCCATCTTCAGTCAAAAAGTCCCAAACCACCCTGGCCAAGGAAGCTATTGCCAAAGATCTATGCCCAGGGTTAGTTTTTCCCCTCCTAGAGGAAATGTAAAAAATCAGGGTCAAAAATTGAGTTAAAGGCTTTCATCTCAAGAATCCACATCAGGAGATGAGAGGCATCAGCTGGACAGCTGCCAGTTCCTATTGCCTCTCACAGATTATAACCGGGCTCCAGGGATGGCAGAATTGCTTTCACTCCCCTGGGATGCAAACTGCAGCATCTGAGATAAACTTGAGGAGGAGGTTATCCTGATAAATGTGACTTTCCTGGTACAGCTCCAGCTGTAATTTAATGCTCCTATCCTGCTGTCCCAAGAAGTGTTAATTTCACAGCTTCAAGAGATATAAGTGCCAAACTTAGCCTGACTGGAAAGAAGCCTGCCTCCCATTATCCCCTTAAAAGTTCCCTTAGAGCAGTGGTTCTCAACCTTCCTAATGCCCTAGTCCATCCATATCACTAACCATGGCCATGATATTCACAAGAACAGGGCCAACTCACCTATGATGTGTAGGACACACAGCTCCTAGGGCCCAGCTTTGTGAACATAATAAACACCATTGAATTAGACGCTTACTCAAAAGGGTGAATTTTATAGGATGTGACTTATATCTCAATTTTTTTAAAGAAATAAAGATTCCATTAATAGTTTCAAAGGAGAAATGGGAAGATATTGGTTGAAGGGCACAAAGTCACAATTATGTAGGATGAATAAATCTAGAGATCTAAGGTATAGCATGAAAACTCTAGTTAATAATATTGTGTTCTATGCTGGAAATCTGCTATGACAGCACATTTCATGTATTCTCACACACACAAAAAATAACTGAATGAAGCAATGTGTATATTAATTTGCTTGACAGGAATAACCATTTCACTAAGTTAATGTACATCAAGGCAGCATGGCATACACCATAAATATGTAAAATTTCATTAATAATTAAAAAATTAAGTTACACAACCTAAAAAAATCCTGAGTACCTCCTGGGAGCCTAAAAGTTGGATTTGGCATTGTCTCAGCCACTCAACAACTCACGGGCAAGTAGAAAATCCCCAGAGTCTGCCAAGCCACAAACCACCCATCAGCTTAGACTGCTGGGTCAGTATGATTACCCTTTCATCTAATAATCTTTTAGCTATTGGACATAGCCCTCCTAACAGCCATGCCTATGTCTTAAAGGTTATTTCACATGCCCTGTCCAGCGAATGCTAGCAGGAAGTCTCTTAAAAATCCACTTTTCTCACCAGTTAAACTTACAGTGGAAGAGTGAACAAAAAAACAAAACTCACACTAGGAATAGTAGCTCAAAGGTCACTCAAACCAATCAACCCTATGAAAAGTCAGCTTTATATTATTAGACCTACATTAAGTATTCATGATCACAGTGTTGTTAGGCACTGTATACATCAGCAACATAATTAGTTATGTTGGGAAGATATATAGGGAAGATTTCCATTTGTGTACTAGACATAATAATTTTTCCATGGGTGATAGAAAAATGACATCTGATGACTAGGCCTCTGACATTTTGGGTTTAAACTCAGGTTTTGTTATTTTGACTCTAAATCTCAGTTTTTCAGTTGTTAAATGGCAATATTGATAGTTACCACCAAAAAGACTTATATTAGATAAGGGATGTGAAAATTCCTGTCACTGTTCCCTTCCAGTCTGGAACTGAGTGTTTGTTCTAATGTCCATTTGAAGCCAGTTTGAGCCCTGGTTGCCTTCCACCCACCCCTGACACTGCACACAGCAATCACACTCCTAGGCCAACCACAGCACCCATGGATCCATGTATATGTTACCTCGAGTGGGATTCCAACAGTATTGGTCTCACTGGAGAAGCCTGGAAATCAGAGATACTTCAGATAGGAGAAAAGAGGAAGAAGTAAAAAATTGTATTTCCCCTTTAGTTCCACTCACCAATACTTTCTCTCTCTCTCTCTCTTTCTCTCTCTCTCTCCCTCTCTCCATCTCTCCCTCTCTCCCTCCCTCGCAGAGTTCAATCGAGACACAACTTTAAAACTAGTAGATTTGGGAGGGGGTGGGACCTTCCGGAGGCGGAAGCCGCAACCGGCGCCAGGGTAGAGGCTGACCCTGTGGAGAGGAGGGAAGCGTACACCAGGTGGTCAGACGGTTGGCGCGTTAGGGTCGTCCGGGAGCGGCGAGCGCCCAGCG